>CAAKHF010022678.1:27101-49154 GCA_901007745.1 Hippocampus kuda | reverse complement strand
TTGTGATGGTGTGTGTTTGTGCGCGCGTGTGTGTATGTGTGTGTGTGTGTCTGTACACATTGGCTTTTTTAAAGTGTTTTGTGTGCATTGGGGCTTCTGTGTTATTGTGTATTTCTGTTAGTGTGTACATACGTATGTGTGGGTACATGTGTTTGTAAATGCATACATGTATTTGTACATATCTGTTTGTGTGTGCATGTGTGTTGTTTTATCAGGAATGTGTGGACATGGACGAGTGTGTGGAGCTTCCCAACGCCTGCGTGCAAAACTCGGTTTGCACCAACACAGAGGTGAGTTGCTGCTGACAAGCCCCGCCCCCTCCCAACGTATCTGTGAAAAGTGATGTCGTGCCTGAATGGACAAGAATTTTGACAGCACTGCACGCGTCCTGGCCATTGTCCAACATCGTCAGTGTCTCGTTTGGCTCGGGTTAGGGATCGTTCCTGTGTGGCGCTTGTAAAGCGGGTTACATTGGCAACCAAACTGTAGGCTGCTTCCCCAGCAATTCGTGCGCCACCTTGTCCTACAACCCCTGTGATACCCACGCTCACTGCAACATGGAGAGGAACGGCATCCTATCTTGCACGGTGACACACGCATGCACACCCACGCAAACAAGATCCATGTACGTCCTGTTTCTCACTTTGTGCTGACATTTGTGTGTGTGTGTGTGTGTGTGTGTGTGTGTGTGTGTGTGTGTGTGTGTGTGTGTAGTGTAATGTGGGTTGGGCGGGTAACGGTAACACGTGCAGTGTGGACACAGACCTGGATGGTTACCCTGACCGCTCGCTACCCTGCTTGGACAACAATAAGCACTGCAGACAGGTCCTCATCCTCCTCATCTTCCTCCTCTTCATCTCCATGTCATCAATCCTGTCACCAGTGGCGACCAATCACATGACGAGCCTCGTGTCCATCAGGACAATTGTGTGTTGACTCCTAACTCAGGTCAGGAGGACGCTGACAACGACGGTATCGGGGATCAATGTGATGATGACGCAGATGGAGATGGGATCAAAAATGTGGAGGTGTGTGTGTGTGTGCGTGCGCACATACTCATAGTCATGTGATGTGTGGTCATGTGATGTATCCATGTAAAGCGTTGTCTTGGAATTGAATAGAATCCAATTTGTTGTTGTTGCACATTTCACAAGTGGAGAGCAAAGAAATTCACTGAAACAGTTCAAACCGGTTCAAGAGACATCAACAAACAATGACCAAGAGAGGGAGAGAGAAAGGGAAGCCACCCCGATTTTTTTTAGATGAAAAAGAACAAAAAAGTCCGGGGGGGGTGGAACAAAAGAAGCCCCAAACTATGCTCTTACAAAGGGGAGGGGGGGCACAGTATGGGTTTGGATAAAAAGGAGCAAACAGACACATGAATAGAAGAGACAACAAACAACAACTCAGATATTCGCACATGTGGAAGTGGGCTAGTGGGCTGTCGGGGCGAGCGACATTACAACCCAAATGCAACACATCGCACTGAAACAAGAGAAGGAGTTGGGGGGGAAGAGGTAGCTGACGATATGCATTGATAGTAAGGTTGCATTGTGTGTAGTGGGGCTGTGTATGTAAAAATGTGTCCTCGGTCTGGCGCCAGCTCGCCAAGTCAGATCGCCTCGTTTCTGTGGAGATGACCTCAATGTGTCCTGAACGGTGGCACGGAGCACAGGAGGAAGGAGGGTGGGAGGGATACAGCAATACAGCTCGAAATTCCAGTCGGCGTAAACATCCAGGAAGTATTCATTTGATTCAGGCGTGTTGGCGCAGGGAGACATTGAAAACATTCAGGACATCAACTTTCAAGGAACGTACTGCCTCGGTAGTAAACCGCCGGCTACCCAGCTGCAAATGTTTCACTCGGACGTGCAGGCTACCCCTTTTCTGATCTTCTCGTTGTGAATATTTGCCCAATTGCATCAACAGAGCAGCTGATCAATTCCAAAGTTTGGATTTTTGGAGGAAAAATATAGAGATGCTTGTGTGAGTTTTGAGACAAAAAGACTTTTACACTGTCACATAAACATGACATGGATTAATATACCGGCTCCGGTCCTCTGACAAGTTTGTTGCGTTGTGTGTGCGACAGGACAACTGTCGTTTGGTTGCCAACAAGGACCAGCAGAATTCCGACAGCGACTCGTTCGGCGATGCGTGCGACAACTGTCCCAACGTGCCCAACAGCGAGCAGACGGACACGGACGGAAACACCAGAGGAGACGCCTGCGACCTGGACATCGACGGAGATGGTACGCGTGGCTGCTAACGGCAGGCCGACGATGGACTCAAAATTCTACTCGACTCCTCATGTGTGTGTGTCTGTACAGGCATTCCAAACGTGCTCGATAATTGTCCCAAGGTTCCTAACCCCATGCAGACAGACAGAGATTATGATGGAATCGGGGACGCCTGTGACAGTTGTCCCGAACTCAGCAACCCGACACAAGTACACGCGCACACTTTTTCGATTGTGTTGTTGTGTTCTTTGCTGATTACGTTTTTGTTTTTCAGACCGACATCGACAACGACTTAGTGGGAGACATTTGTGATAACAACCACGACACGTACGACACACCCGCATGTCTTGTTTTTTGAATTTCAACTGAAATCTAGCAGACGAGTCAAGTATCGGATAGAGGAAAGTAAGCATGCGAAAAACAACGTTTTGATTGAGGATTTAAGGGATGCAGGCAAGTCAACGGCTCTAAGTCACCTGTGGAAGAGGACATGACAACACGCTGCGCTGTGTTCAGGGATGGCGACGGACACCAGGACAACCGGGACAACTGTCCCGACATTCCCAACAGTTCTCAGCTGGACTCGGATAACGACGGCCTGGGAGATGACTGCGACCAGGACGACGACAACGACGGCGTCCCGGACCACAGGGACAACTGCAGGCTCATCGGAAACCCTCACCAACAAGACTGGGACCGTAAAAACAACCGAGCACCGTCTGTGAATATGCGCATCTTCACGTGTGTTGATGTGCGTTCATGTGAATGTGTAAAGTGAACGGCATTGGTGACGTGTGCGAGTTTGACTTTGACAACGACGCGGTCCGGGACGCGCTGGACGCATGTCCCGAGAGTGCTGAGGTGACGCTGACCGACTTCCGGGCTTATCAAACGGTTGTTTTGGATCCCGAGGGCGACGCCCAGATTGACCCCAACTGGGTGGTCCTCAATCAGGTCAGGCGACACCGCTTCCTGCTGGTCAACTTCATCGTCAGGGTTCTTAGCTGACTTCCTATCCTTTCTAGGGGATGGAGATCGTCCAGACGATGAACAGCGACCCGGGCCTGGCAATTGGTAGGTTCGTCGCAGAAGCCCATAAATCCGCCGCCGTAATCATCATCGTGATGATTGTCAATTTTGCACCACGACATCCTCTGTGTGCGTGTGCGCAGGCTACACATCATTCAACGGCGTGGATTTTGAGGGAACTTTCCACGTGAACACGGTGACGGATGACGACTATGCCGGCATCGTGTTCTCATATCAAGACTCGTCAAGTTTCTACACCGTCATGTGGAAGCAGACGCAACAAATCTACTGGCAGACGCGACCGTTCAGCGCCATTGCAAGCCCCGCCCTGCACCTCAAGGTATTACTCTAAACCAGGGGTGTCAAACTCATTTTTGTCAGGGGCCACATTGTAGTTAAGGTTTCCCTTGGGGGGCCAATATGAATTTTGGGAAACCATATGTTTAATCACCTCCACATATTACATACACAGCGCACAACAAATTGATGGATAACTAGTTTTAAAATCAGAAGTCAAGAGTAATGACTGTTATTGGGGATTACATATGACAATTTGAAATTTTGGTTCAGACTTTAGCAAACATCATCGAATTTGACATGCTTGATTTGCCTTCGCGGGCCACATAAAAGGATGTGGCGAGCCAAATCTGGCCCGTGGGCCTTAACTTTGACACCCGTGCTCTAAACTATACTCTACTTGGACTCTACTCTGATGTTATTTTGACACCATACTTTTTACGCTCACTTCACACGGACTCTCTGTTCTGCCTACACAGTACTCTATTCTGACTCTACTCTTCTCTGATTACGCTAACCTTGACTTGACTCTTTTGTCAGTTGACTATGACTCGATTTTGGCTCCTCCCTTTGGACTCTGTTGAGTTTGAAACAAATTCTACTGACTGCACTACTCTATAATGTCAATTTGACCCAACTAGTGTGTGTGTAGTTCTGAAAGCAGTGTCATTCAGTGTTGTACTGTTAGCGTGTTAGCATAACCCTTATGTGTGTGTGCTGGTCAGGCGGTGAAGTCGAGCACGGGTCCGGGCGAGTATTTGAGGAACGCGTTGTGGCACACGGGCGACACGAGTGGCGAAGCGACACTCCTGTGGAAAGATCCCAGGAATGTGGGCTGGAAGGATAAAATATCGTATCGGTGGCAGGTCAGCCACCGCCCGCAGGTCGGATACATCAGGTCAGTGTGGAACGCGGCACACCAATGTCTTGTCATTCACAAATGCTCAGCTCGTACACTCATCAGGGGTCATGTGACAAACTGATGCTAAGCTCGTACTCGAATCAAATAGTATCAACATGATAAATGGCTGGCATCTTTGTGGAATTTTCTAAAGTGACTCTCATGAGCGCTGGTTGTTATCAAAGTAAAAGCTCGCCCGGTAAACTAGTTTTATTTTTATTAAATGTAAGTACCAATGTTAAGCAAGGTTTTTTGGGGTGGATGTGCTAATGTGCTATGAGCACTCTTTCATCTGTCAGTCATTTCTAGTGTTGGTGGTGGTGTTTAAACTGGCTAGAAAGTTAAGGTTGGAAAAAAAAGAAGCTAAGCCCCTTTTTAACATTCACTCTCTCCTTCTGCTAGCAGAGACTAATGGAGGCTACTATTCTGTAAGCAAAAACTCTCAGATGTGTAAATGTGGCTAATAGAAGCTTTTCACTGCTAGCATAGGCACATGGAAGCTAAAAGGTTGCAACCAGATGCTAAGAAAAGCTAAAACACCGAGCACTAGCTAATGGTAGCCAGAACTATAGCAGTCTCTCAAAATCAAAAACACAGAGTAGGGTCTTGCGAACTTGGCAAGTTCCTGAAAGCGTATTTCCGAAGAATGCTAATCTCGTTGCAATTGGAACGGCTGTGTACTTGTGACTGTACTTGTGTGCATTGCTCTTCACTGCAGGGTTCGCCTGTTCGAGGGCTTCGATATGGTGGCCGACTCAGGTGTGGTGATTGACACCACCTTGAGGGGAGGAAGACTGGGGGTCCTCTGCTTCTCCCAGGAAAACATCATCTGGTCTAACCTGCGCTACCGATGCAATGGTTAAGAACACACGCACACACTCTGACCCTGACAGTAGTTTAGAACCCCACTTTGAAACCCTGACCTTAGTTTCAAACCCTACTTTGATACTCTAACCTAGTTTAAAACTGTGCCTTAAAACCCTTACCCCAGTTTAAACCCTACTTTGGGTAGGTTTCAACTACCAAAAAGCACGCCTTGGATAAAACTCACAGGCCCGAACCCAAGTTTAATATTTGAAACACTAACCATCGGTTAAAACCCTAATTTGAAATCCTAACCCAGTTTAAAATCCTAATTTGAAACCCTAACCCTCGTTTGAAACTATGACTAATTTGAAACCCTAACCACAGTTTGAAACCCTAAGACTAGTTTAAAACCCTAATTTGAAACCCTAAAACTAGTTTAAAACCCTCATTCTGAAACCCTGACCCGAGTCTCTTGTGCTTCCAGACACTCTTCCTGAAGACTTCCACTCGAGTGGCCAGCAGGTGGTGATGCACGTGCAAGTGTGACCGTATGTGGAGGCGGAGCCTCGGGCCAGAGGCGCGGCCACACTGGAGCCATGGGCTGTCAATCAAAGGGCAAACTTGAAGACAAGTGAAGTGAATGATGTCAAGGATAAAGTTCAAAGAATAAAGCCACAGATTAAGTTTGTCATTCTATCATACAAATCTATGACATCACCCATGACATCAGATGGCACAAACAATTGGGGTGGCACACATTTGCCTTGACATTTTGATGAGCTCATGAGACCCCTTTGGGTGTTCACATGAAAACTTTGATGACATCTGCTCCAGCTGTGATGATTGACATGCAAAATGAGCCAATGAGAACAGCCACTCACAAGAGAGAGGCAATGTAGCGCAGGGTCCTCGAGGGCCCCCATCCTGCATGTTTTAGACACCCCCACCCCCATATACCTGATTCGCACGATCAGGATCGTGACCAGGTTTCTTCAGAGCTTGACCATTTGAATCAGGTGTGGTGGTGGAGGGAAACATGCAGGGTCGTGGCCCTCGTGGATCACAGTTGCCCATCCCTGGTGTAGGCAGGGTATAGAAGAGGCAGAGTGGGGTATCCTGGAATCTTCTACCTGCTAGAGTTCGAGGCTAAGGTCCAAGGAGAATAGTCAGGAGAGAAGGACACAAGTCCAGCCAGAGTCGGCGTGGAATCAAGTCACAAGGTGCAGAAAGTGGGTGCTTGGAATATTAGCTTGTAATGTCACACCTGGCCGGACAGGTGTAAGCTCCACCCCTTACTTCTTGTTTGATAATGTGACATTCAAAAGGAATGTGGCCTATTGGATGATCTGGTGGGCGGAGTCAGCGTCATTGCTGCTGTACTGGGCGTGGCCTATGCGGACCGAATCAGCATCATCCGTTTGATGCGTTGTCCTCACGGTGTCTCTGTGGCGAAAAGTCCTCCAGAGTTGCAAGGCCAGCGCCAGCTGCAGGACCTGGCGGGAAGCGCAAGATGACGGCAGGCGCTCGCGGCGCGGCGGCGGCCGGCCGCCTTACCTGCGCCACCATCAAGCTGATGTCCATTACCACCACCGTCACCACGTTCTCGTGCAGCCAATCACTGAGCAGCTCGCGGCAACCCTGGGCGCAAACTAGCATTAGCCTTCTTAGCGTTTGCTCGTACACAAAAACACCCCGCTGAGCGAGCGGGTGCGTGCACCTGCGTGTGCGTGCAGTTAGCGAGCGCAATGACGCGCACGTGCGTGACGTTGGGATCTTGCGAGCACCACGCCGTTTCCAAGTTGCGTTGAGGCGAGCCAAAACACGAACAAGGAAGCGTCCTCGTGGCGCTTGTGTTGAGCGTCTGCACGAAGGAATTCTGCAGCCAATCGGATGGGCCCATCAGGCCGCAGCACGCCTCCTGCAGGCAGAGGGCGCAGTTAAGACGTGAAGGCCTTTTCACTTCTTTTCGATGCCATCATCACAATCGAAACTTTTTTTTTTTTAATATGCTGAACCTATGAAGTGGATCCACACTTTCCCAAAATGTCCACTGAAAGGTGGTGCTAGCGCGGGAAAACAATGGCCTGCGGCCCAATTGAGGCCCGCTCCTTCATTATTCCGGCCCACAGTGTGAACGAGGAAGTGACTGACGTGTTGCTGCAGGTCGTCCAGGAGGCCATCTTGCCGTCCGTAGCCCCGGTACTGGTGTATCATGTGAGCCACCGCCGCATCTGCCTTCTCCTCGATCTGCCGGCAAAGCTCAACGGTTGATTAGTGTCATGTGATGTCCACGTGCGCACGTGAGGAGGCTCACCTGGGCTCTGCTGAGCAGCAGCAGCAGGAGAAGGCCCACGCAGCACAGGAACAGGAACAGCAGCCCCCACATGCACTGATATCACATGAGCATCTCATGACATCTCGTGATCATCACGTAATCATCATGTAACTTTTTGTCCTCAGCAGAACATAAGACTGCGCTGCCTTGAAATACGAGCTGAAGGCCTTCAATGAGCATGGTTGTTAGTCAAAGCGCCGCTCTCTCAAAGCATCGTTCCAGCCGCCCCAACCTGCCCCACCCAAACAAACAAACAAAAAAAAAGTTGTCACGTGCTCCCCAAAAAGAAATCATGCACTCTCCACTCGTAGACGTTGCCAAAGCAAACAATATTGATGTGATCAATTCAGAAATGTTTTGCCCCATTTGGGGCTTCAATTGAGTGGGCTTTTGTGCTGCTCCTTCCGCTGCGCATGTCCCGACCACCCGGAGGCAACTTAAAATGCACATGATGCATATGGGCTCAGCTCAGCAGTATGAGAAGTTCTCCACAGAGGATAAAGAAGATAACGTCGTGAGTACTGAGATATTTTCTATTTCCATGTGTTCGTGCACCGTTTGCGTCCAAATTTCTGATGCTTAACATTTTGTGACGTTCGTCCATGGAGTTTCCCCACTATGTGTTATCATTAAGCAAAGCGGACTTTACTAAGGGAACGCTTTGTGCTTGAAGTCGAGTAAATTTTAGCCGGGAGAAGCAACAAACGGCTTGAAGGCTCATCAGGAACCAACCAGTACTCCTTGTCGAAATCGATGCAAACAAAAATAATAACAAAATAAAAAATGACCCCAACAACCACTCGTATCTCAAGGCACCGCTGGACAACAACCAATAAGAACAACACCCTCATGCAAGTGTGCTGTGCCATGTTATCATATGACATCATCTTGTGACATCACGTGATGTCACGTGAGGGTTGATGTTACTGCGTGACATGACTCTGACCGTTACTCACAATCAGCATGAGAATTGGCTTTTCCCAGCGTGCTCCTAAACACGCCACCAAGCTGGACGCCATCACCAGGGTGCCAATCAACATTAGCCCCGCCCCCACAGCCTGAAGCTCATCTGGGGACACACACATCCACATCCACGTACACACACAGCGTGTGAGCATGCAAAGCGGTGAGAAGAATCCAAGAACGCGAGGTCGGCTGGTTACAGGAAGAAACGACGCCGATGAGGCTGGTGTTGTCGAAGCAGATCCAAACACCGCAACAGGCCACGCCCAATCCCAGAGCCTACAGACAGGTCAAAGGTCAGGGAACGGCGCAGCGGCAGGAGGACATCTCGGACTCACCAGAAGTACAAAGCTCAGAAGAAGCAAGAAGAACTTGAGCACATCGGCTTTCACCTCCGACTTCATCGCCGTCACCTACACACACACACTTCCTGATACATCCACACTTCCTGATTGCCGGTGAACCTTCATCTCCGCTCAACATGCTGACCTTTGGACGCACACACGCATACGTCACACATGGTTATTTGTAGACATATTTACAAAAAAGATATGTTCATAGGCATGTGGGGAAGAGTGTGTGTGTGTGTACACGCCCGTGAGAATGTGCTCATGTATGCGCGAGTTTTATGTATGTCGATGCGTGTGTGTGCTTTTCAGTGCATGTGCTTATGTGTCATCGAAAGGAAGTAAAGTGTGTACATGTTGGGATTTGTTGTTTGACGTTCTTCAAGATTCTCATCAAGCGTGCACTCACACACACACGCTTTTGCAGCGTGCGTGCGAGAGCATTGGTACATGTCGGGATTTGTTGCCGTGACGTTGTTGAGGAGTGTCGTCTTCATCATTTTCAGTGTGTGTGCGTGTGTGTGCCTGCGTGCGATGGCTACGCTGCGCGTGTTGCTGTGCGTGCTGGCGACATGGCCCCGCTTGGGTAAAAGCGAGCAAGCAAGCGCACCGACCTCAAAGGTTATCTATCTCCCTTCATCGTGTTGTCGATCTTCACCCCAGCAGGAGGTCAAGACGAGAGCAAGTGGGAGGACGACCTTGTGACCCCCACGCCCGACTACTACGACTACGCGGCCACCTTTGACTACGACTACTGTAAGGACATGCACGGACACCCTGAAGTATGTGACTTGGGAGTGTCCTTTGTATTCTTTGTGTGATACTTTTTTTTGGACAAAAGTGTCAACCCAAGTAAATTCAAGATGAAATTGGTCATATGAAAAGATGATTTGATAAGAATAATGAAGTGGGAACCTGGTATTCGACGGTGCTCATGAAACAACTTGTAAAAATGCAATTTTAAAACTTGTTTTTGCTAAGAATTTTGGAGGGGAAGTGTCAAAAAAAGCAAAAGGCTAAAAAGGCTGAAGGTGACATCACTGAAAATGTCAGCAAGCTTCTTAAAGGGCCAACGACGCACTACTGACAATCTTCGATCTGACGATGAAAACGGAACAAGCCGCTGCCTGAACGACATGCGAGGCATCGCAAAACCAAAACCAGACTTTTGATTTTGTGTGTAGTTACAGCAACTTCTTCGCCAGAGCTCAAGAGCAAAGTGAGCAAAGGTCATCAGGTCATGACTGTCAACAGGGAGCTCAAGAACAAGGTGAGCAAAGGTCATCAGGTCATGACTGTCAATAGGAAGGGTGTGAACTTTGACCTCTTCAGGCTTCAGCGGCAGGACCGAGTCTGGCGCTCGTGCTGGCGACTGTTCATCTGAGGATGTGAAGAAAAGCCTCCCGGCGGACACGAGCGGTCGCCTTCACTTTCGAGCGCAAAATAAAACTTGTGCACCTGTTGTTCCCTTTTGCCTCTTTTAATTCGAACGATGGCCTGTCGCCATTCTTGGACATTCAAATTATTTTCTTTTTCGTTCAAGTAACAAAAATAAAAAAAGCACTCAAGAGCAACCTAGCTATGCTAACAGGCTTGCAAGCCAACCAAGTAAATGCTAACGCTTGGCACAAAGGAAAAAGCTTGGAAGCGTTTCAACTGGATGGGGCAAAGCGTGGGCAGGTTCATTCAAACCAGGACAGCGGCTGTCTGCCCTGCGCCATGTACTCATCCAGGTCGGCGTCCAGTCGCTTCTTGGACTTGGCCATGTAGTCGTCCAGCTGCGCGTCCAGTCGCTTCTTGGACTTGGACATGTAGTTATTCAGCTGCGCATCCAGCTGTTCTTTGGTGGGCACTTTGAAGTTGAAGCTCCCCCGCCTACGGTAAATACCGGACGCTGATGTTCGACCCCGAGCGGCCTTTTGGAAGCTTCCCGATGTGATGAGGCAGCGCACAGCCGGCCTTCCGGTTCCTTCTGTGGAGGGAAACCAAGATTTCACTTTGACTAGCTCACTGCCAACACCCAGGCAGGAAGGGGCGGGACTTCCAAGCATGTTTGGAGAAGTCGCCACTCATGTACATACCAGAAAAAAAAAAGACAGAACAAAAATTGTGCAGATTAGCTGTCGTCTGCCAAATACGATGTTTATTCATGGGCTCCGTTCATTATCATTCCCCCCCCCCCAAGTAGAGGGCCACTTTGAGGAGTTCTCGCTCCAATTGCGAGGTCGCACATGGCACGCACGTATGCAGTGAAAAATGTTCCTACAACAGTTCGGAAGCTTCTGTCTTCTTTCTTTCTGTTTACTTGAAATTTAACTTGACGTCATCTCACACGATTAACAAACGCAACTAGTTTTAAGTGTTTGGGGAATCGTTGTCAGCTTCTGAGTAATAATCAGCTCACCTGTGCACTTGCAGGGGGTCCTTCACAGATTTTTCTTTTTTTTTTTCAGCCTCCAGCTCAAGGTGACAGTTATGATGCGGAAACGTTTGACTTAATGCTCAATTTTTTGTTTCACAAGCAGAAACCGTTTCAAGTTAAACTTTTCGTCACACTTTTATTTGGGTGCGTCCAAAAAGCATTGAACAGTACATTTGTTTCAAAAGGCCATCAAATCATCACTTCCTTTCACGTTTCCAAGCGAGTGCCTGTAAAAAAAAAAAAAAAAAAAAAAAAGTGGGCGGGGCCATGTTCGGAGTGGTAATGATTGACAGGTCACTGTGGTTAACGAGGACTGGGCACACCCAACAAAAGGAACTAAACGAGCAAAAACGTGGGGAATGTTACACAAACCTTTCTCCACGGAACACTGACCGACACGCCAGTGACAAAAAAAAAAAAAAACAAAAACACCTGAGAATGCAATTGTCATTGTCTCCTTTTGTCACGGTCCGGTGGTCCCCGAATGTGGCGGCGGTCACATGATGCCGTTGGTGAAATACTGGAAGCCGTCATAGAGTTTGGTGGTGAGCGAGCGCATGGAGCCCACCACCATCTGCTCCACTAGCAGTTGCAGCTGCTCCTCGGTCAGGCTCATGTGGAAGCGCTCCTTCAAGCCTCGCATGGTGCTCGAGCCGTGGAAGCAGGGCAGCTGTGAGCCTGTCGCGCACACACACGCACCTGCCGTCAGCTCGTGGGCTTGTGCCATGTTAGTTTGTGTGTTCTTGGCGTGTGCTGCCGACCTTGTTGCATGATCTCGACAATCTGCAGCACGCGCTCCATGTGCTTCCGGGCGGCGATCAGGCCCTGGAGCATCAACATCTTGTAGTAGTTGAACATGTCGCCGTCGGGACCGCCCATCACCTGACACACACACACACACACGATGAAGATGCAGCTACGGCGAGCGTGGAGGCCGACGGGATGACACGAGACCTCGACAAACTCGGCGGTGAGTTTGAAGGCTGACGTCTCGAAGCCAAGGTTCTTGGGAGAGCTGGACAGGATGAAGCCAAAGTCGATGTGGATGATGTGGCCACACGCGTCCAGCAGGATGTTGCCATTGTGCCTGAGGGGACGCCACAAAGTCCAAGTTTTAGACCGAGCCCAAATCGTACTCAGTTGTAACGCAAGGCACGATCCCCTCAGAGGCTTGGTCCGTAGACCTGAGGCACCGGGCAAGTGCATAGGAGTGGAGGATCTCAGTGAAGTAAGGGAGGGGTGAGGGGGGCAGACCATTTAAAGATTTGAAAATAAATACCAGAAAAGATCTCCAAAAATGTACAGACAGCCTTCGTGTTTCTAAACGCTGTAGTAAGAATCGTTAACTTAGCTAGCTGCCCAAGTTGAAAAAGATGAATTTAACAACAGCATCAATTTGTCAGTCCAACTTAATATCACTGTTCAGTTTCAGACCCAAGTTAGAGACTGTTGGCTTTAGATAAGGCACCAGAGGCCCAAGTCAGCAGGATGGGATGTACAGGTACGAGGCCCACTGGGACCAAACATCCAATCCTGTTTTTTTTCCAGTGCAACTGAAGAAATTCTGTGCCGTCCAGGCCTTGATTTCCTCCGGCCAGGACAAAAGAGACCTCAATGAGAAAGAGTCTTTTTAGCTCAACGGCACTGCAGCAGAATAAGTGTACAATAAAAAGATGCCCAATGTACTGCAGGGGACGATGATGTATGGAAGCGAGGTTGCTTTGCACTGACCTGTCCTTGACCTGCAGCAAATAGCAAATGAGGCTGTAGCCAGCACAGCTCTGCACAAAGTTCCTCTGCGCCGACAGGAAGGCTTCAGTGGTGGGCGCCCCGTGTTCCTGCAGGAAGTAGTCCAGCAGAGACAGCTGGCTGTGCTTCTTCACCTGATGCAACGACACGGCGTTCACCACCGGCTCGATCATGCCGCTGTCTGATGACAGAACCAGGATCTTGTAGGGCTTGATCCAAAGCGGCACACGTTCCGCTTCCCAGATGGACTGGGGGGAGTGAGAGAGGGGCTTAGAAGACTATCGGACAGCGTCGGCGCGTTTCCGGCTGACGACTTACCTTCAACTGCCACAGCACCTGGAAGGCCAGCAGCTCCTGACGAAGGTCGTCGCCGCACTTGACGATGACAGACAGCAGGCGCCACGTGGGCATGTGCCCGTAAGGCGAACCCTCGCGGATCCGCCTGTACAAGATGGCCGAGGTTAGGGGCCGCGCGCGGCAACGGAAGCTAAAGTGACAAGTGACGGACGCCTACCGAACTTTCTCCTCCCATGGCTCCTTGAGGGCCACGGCCGACGGGTCCTCGGGGTCCCGCTTGAAAGTGGTCGGCGTCTGCGCCAGCTGCTCCGACAGACGGCGCCTGCAGACAAGCGTTCCAAGGTGACATGTTGACACAGTAACGCGTCGACAGATACGTCAACAAATTGACGGATACGGCATCAGGAATGATGGACACGCCGTCCTGTCATACACACTAACACGGGGGTCGGCAACACGCGGCTCCAGAGCCGCATGCGGCTCGTTAGCGACATCTAGTGGCTCCCTGGAGCTTTATAAAAAATGTTTGAAAGTGGAAAAAGATTTTGATAGTAGGCTAATATAGCTCAAATAGATACACAGTAGATACATGTTGCAGCTCCGAAAAAGGAGAGCTGTGGTGTTGGATTTTTTAAAATGTACACTTTATTTATGCTTTTAACAGTCTCGACACAGACACGTCTGCATCCAACTCCATGCCTTCACTCTTCTCGTTCGACTCGAGAAGCGTTCAAAGACAGCCTCAGAAAAACGAAAATTAATGATCACTTCACTGACACTAAGAAAAGCGAAACTAATACTGTACACCAAAACAAAAAAAATCAAGCGAGGAAATTACAAAATAAATTCTATGGGGGCATTTGTGAAACACACAACAAATAAACAATTCTGAGACAGTCCAGTCTCCTACAAACATACAACATGTGTTTCCTTCATTGTAAGTTTTATAGAAGGCTTGTATTTTTTTGCGGCTCCAGACATATTTGTTTTTTTTGTCCTATATGGCTCTTTCAACATTCTGGGTTGCCGACCCCTGCACTAACACGTCGGTGGAAATGTCAAACCGTTGTTGACGGACCCGGCATCACACCTGTTCATTAACTCTTTCATTTCACAAGACGTACTTGCACGTCTTTTTAAAATTAGGCCCCGCCTACCAAGGATGTACTTGTACGTCTAAGTCTTTTTTTTTTTTTTTTTTTTTGCGTCATAGAGAGGAGGAGGGTCTGATGCAATCTGTGAATGAGAATAAGCCATTTGCATTGTAAATCATGCAAAAAAAGCGACCAGTAAGTGGCAGTGGTGCCTCATGTGATTGAAATGCATGCTTTTACAAAAAGCTCTTTTTCTCCATTTTTTTTTTTGCTCAGGAATCGCCATTTCCATGAAACTTAGCCATTTTGTAATGCCGATTGCTGAAGAATGGAACGAGGTAGAAACAAATTTTTTTTCTGCTGAAAGAAGAGAGTCCAAACTTTATTTTGGTAGGCTCTGTGTTTATATCGCATGAGAACCAAATATTCTGTGGGTCTCGCGAGATCAGTCAAAATCCAGTAAAACACTGGGATTGAATGAGGGCTGGGAGCGGAGGACCAACCTGATGTCACCGGCGGCGATGAAGACGGGTTCTTTGCTCTCCAGACTGCCGACACTATCCACGGAGAACTGACTGATATTGTCGCAGCTGGCGTGAACCTCCGGAAGCTGCCGGAAAAAGGCCCACATTGCTGTCACACGGCCGCGACAGAGGCAGAAATTTTTGGTCCGAGAGCAGCCGGGCGGACACGCACCTCCACCTGCAGCTCGCCGATGTCGTCCACCGACCAGGCCTCGTCGTCGTTATCGTAGTTTGGGACAGTGGAGAAGCTTCCGGCGCGCTGCTCGGCGCTCATGCCGCAGTCGGGGAGGTGCTCCACCGAGCGTGTGCTCCTGATGCGGTTCTCGGGTATTCGAGCCGGCACGTTGGACGTCTCAAAGTCGTCCACCTCCAGAACCTCCACATAAATGAGGTAGGGTGCCTGCGGAGTCAGAGATGGCTGAATGAGTATTTAAAAAAAAAAAAAAAAAAAAAACTTGAGGCTCCCCTGTGAAGGTGGCGGGCGGGTGGCTCTCACCTTGTCCTTGGAATTGAGCACGACGGCCTGCGTGTGCGGCACGCGTACCACGTGGTGCTCGAAGGCGGCGGTGGGCAGCCAGACGCGAGCGGGCAGCTTGTGGTTGAGCAGCGACAGCTCCGAGATGAGCCGCTGCGTCTTCTGCTCCTTGGTGGGCAGCGTGGCCAGACGCCTGCCGATGCCCATCAGAGACTTGATGAAGTCGCGCTGCGGCGCCAGGCGCACGGGCTGCGGGCGGACGGGGACCACCAAAACACCACAAGTCGGCCAGTGTTAGTTTTTGCAGCAGAAAAATTGCAAAAAAAGGGCTCCAGACTGCCACTTTTCATATACTCCCAAGGTGATGAACAAGAACTCACGAAATAAACCGAAAACAACATTTTCGGTTGATAAAAAACAAAACTGCTTTTTTAAAAAATTCTCACCGAAAACACATTTTATCTCCAGAACACTGAAATGAACGAAAAAGACAGCAAAAATGTCCTTTGTTTTCATCTTTGTCAATTCATTTCGAACAAAGGCATTTATTTCGCCAGCAATGGACAGAACAAGAAAGGTCAAACAGTCCTTCGAGAATCAGAGTTGACTTTCATTTGCGATATAATATTTACTTTTTGTTTTTTGCACTTGACAAATACAATTATTAGTGGCCATCAGGACCAGATGAGGCCTCCTAAACCCTCAAAGCTTGCCATCCAGCGGGTTCCTTTCAGCAAGCTTCTGTGATGTCATTGTCTCATTTGAAACGAGGCCACAATATCAAGATGAAGACCAAAAGCGAGGATCTGGTCTTGCGTGAGTGGAGGTCGGCGGGTCAAGCAGCGCCATGGTGTGGCCTGATCGGAGCATGGCTTGTTACTTCATTGACACTCCCTCATCAAGATCCCATGATTGTCACACCCACAAGCAACAACACACCCACATCCAGGAAGAGGAAGAATGAGAAAAAAAAAAAAAGAAAAAAAAAGGAAGCGGCGGCAGAGAACCAGAAACGAAACGTCAGCCTGATCGCCGGCAGCGCCCTTTTCCCCACAATGCAGCACGTACGGGCTCAAGTTGCAAAACTTACGGCAGTGCTAACAACGTCGACGAAGTCCACGCTGGAAGTTTCCTGAGGGTCATAGGTCAGAGGTCAGAGGAGGTCGTTGACTGAGCCTCCTGCCTCACCATTTCCTGATTTCTAATCGGTCACACCGAGTCTTTGCTTTGACTTTGGGAGCACGTGATGCAACGTGATGCAACGCGGTCGTTGTCGCCTGCACGTACGCGGGGGACATAAAGTGGCTTTTAAGCGACGCTCGCATTCGCAGCGCAGAATTGAACCGAGACGTGGAGCAGCAGTCCGAGCGGTTCTCCAAAATCCAATTTGAGTCAATGTGAAATCCAGACTGGAAACATTCCTTAAAACTGAAAAAAAAAAAAAAAAAAAAACACTCTAGTTTGGTCTTTTCTATATCCAAGAAGGATTTCCTGAGGTGAAGGTTGCACAAAAGAGCAGCATTTCAGATTCAGGGAACTAAACCCAAACAATTTTTTGCAAGCAGACAACACATGTGCCATCACTAGTTAGTAGAACGTTACCAGCGTGAAATACGATTTAAACAGAAGAATTCATCCAGGTAAGCGGGCGGCTCTGTTGAAAAATTTCACTGCTTTGTGCGTACGCCGCCAACTGAGATGAAAAAGGTGTGGTGGCCATCAGACAAGCGTCGTAGCACAACTTCCTGATGGCAACAAGATCCGCAAAAAGAAGAGCAGATGGCTATGCGAGTGGTGCAGATACAAGTATAAGAAAACGTGTTCACACAAAAACGCAGTTGTGCTATTTTAGCCAATCGAGAAACCTGGAAAAAAAAGCAACAGTCTGTCCTCAATCCAACCGTGAACCGCGGTCACGATAATCTCGATAACACAGCGCGGTCACCTCACCTCGTCGTAGCTGCTCTCCACTTTGGGGTTGCTGGCCGTCCTCTTGAGGTTGCTGCTCAGGCTGACGGCCACGGCGGCGTCGGACTTGGAGCGTTGGTGCGTGCGTTTGGAAGGCGACAGGCCGTGCTCGGTGGCGGGCGCGGCGGCGCAGAAGGGCGTGAGCGTCAGGGGGTCCCGGCGGGCGCGGGCGGCGGCCGGCTTGAGCTGGTCGGACAGGATGAGCTTGCGCAGTTTGGCGCCTCGCGAGTGGCGCTGCGTGGAGATGTGCATGTCGGACGAGTACGCCGCCAGCAGCCACACGCATTGCAGGCTGAAGGAGATGCTCTGCCTGCAGCGATGCACCTGAGGGACACGCACATGGGCTTCTTTTTCTTACTGCCCTACTTGAAATCAATTTACACTCAAATAACAGGAAAAAAAAGTTGTTTTTTTTAACCCTGGAGAACCCAAGAACCGTTTTCTTCTTTGGAAAATGATGAATTTTACATTAAATGCCTGCTATATGTTCACTGAACACCAAAATATATGTTTTTTCAAATATTTAATGCTTTAATTCTAATTTAGGATTAGGGCCAAATTTTACCCTTTGGGATTTAAGGGTAGCATTTGAGTAGCAGAATTTATAGGGGTCAAATTTGACCCTGTGGGTTCTCCAGGGTTTTTTTTATATTATTATTATATATATATATTTTTTATGACTTTCTTGAAAGTCACAAATTGACATATTGTACATTTTATGAGAACAGTGGCCGGCCAGCTGGCAAGTGCCAAAAGTACATGTGGCCTAACGGGTGACGTTCGTACCTGGAGTCGCTCGCGTGTGTTTTGAGTCTCTGGCTTGTGAGATGACGTGGTCAACTTCAAATGCCGTTTGAAGGTTTTGTGACTGACTCGGAAAACATCTCATGGGTTTGCACTTTCCTGTCTTACTTAGTGGTAGCGTACATTCTGTCCACAAACCTTGGTTGGCAACAATGCCGGTCCAAGAGTCTCTTGGAGCTCCAGTAATCTGTTATGCCTTACCAGTGAAAATTCGGGCTGCCTCTTAACCCATTTAATCCCACCGGTCACATTTGTGAAGAACAACAACGATTTAATTTATTCATTCATTCATTCATTCATCTTCCGAACCGCTTTATCCTCACTAGGGTCGCGGGGGGCGCTGGAGCCTATCCCAGCTGTCACCGGGCAGTAGGCAGGGGACACCCTGAATTGGTTGCCAGCCAATCGCAGGGCACACAGAGACAAACAACCATGCACGCTCACACTCACACCTAGGGACAATTTAGAGTGTTCAATCCGCCTGCCATGCATGTTTTTGGAATGTGGGAGGAAACCGGAGCACCCGGAGAAAACCCACGCAAGCCCGGGGAGAACGATTTAATTTATAGGGCCCTAAAAAATTTTTATGACTGATTACTTAAAAAGGCGACCAATGACACCTGATTTTGACTTTTAAATGTCTGGGAAAAATTTGGGATTAAATGGATTAAGTACAAATGTTTGAATCTCCAGATTTATTTTTTATTTACACAGAGTTAAACTGCATGTTAGCCTGTTTTACCACTGCTGATCCTCTCTCTTGCAACCTTCTTCTCCTACTTGGAGAGGGGGACGTGTCCGTTTCATCTCTGGAAACGGACTCTCATGTCATTAAGATATCCTTTATTTGTCCCACAATGGGGAAATTTACAGTCTACAGCAGCAAGATTGTGGGTAGAAGTAGAAAGAAGAAAAAACAACATTGTTTTTTTTTTTGCATTCACAGATAAAGAATGCTATGTGCTATTGCTATTTACCGATGTTTGTCACATCATTTCATTTTTTATTCAGCAGCCTGACAGCAGTCGGTAGGAACGAGCGGCGGTATCTCTCCTAGCTAGCTAACCTTGTTTCACAGCACATTATGTGTTCAATGTTGCCCACTAGGCATCAGGCAACTGTTGCAGCCTGGAAGGGGAAGACGCCCCCCAACTGCCCCCCGCCCCCAACGGTATGTGGTACGGTACTGTGTATGTACCTTTATATACTGTGTGTGTTTGAAAACCTGTGCGCTTGTCGTGCACGCATGTGTGCGTACGTGCGTGCACTCACCACGTAAGGTTTGATGGCATCGCCGACGTGCTCGTCCATGTGCACGTACATGTTGAGGAGCTGCGGCAGGAAGAAGTCGACCTCGTCGTGCGGGAAACTGAAGAGTCGGTTGCCAATGTAGGCCTGCACGCCAGGCTCCTTGGAGTTGTGCAGGTAGGAGATGGCCATGGACACATCAAAGAGTATGGACTCAAACAGGCGCAGGAGCCATGACTGTTTGGATGGGTTGGGCCGTCGCCGCCGCCGGCCGCCCTCCGCCCAGCCCTCTTCGTCCTGGTCCCGGTCTTGGTCGGCTACGGCCGGCCCGTCGTGGGCGGGGTCGGTATGTCTCAGTTTGAGCTTGTGCAGGACTTCCCGACATGCCCTCTCAGCCGCCGCCGCGTCGATCAGCGGCCCCACGCCCTCGCCCGCCGCTGCCTCGCCCGCCCCCTCGCTGATAACGCCCAGTGGAGGCGTGCCGGCGGGGGCGGGGCCCGGGCGCAGCGAGGGGCTGTTGTGTTCCGAGGGGGCAGGGGAGAGCTCCGCCTTCTTTTCCTCCATTGAGAGCGACGGGAGGGAGGCTCCGCCCACCTCCACTACAGTGCGCACACACATGAACACGGGTGGTTACGTTGTCAACACGTACTCTTCGGCTTAATTTGGGGCCAGAAAACCTCGGCTATCATTCAAACTTGTCCGACTGGTTAGAGAGTTCATTTTTTTTTTTTCCGGGCTAAAGTTGCAAATGACGCCAAGAGGATGGTGCTACATCACAAACAGTTGTGAGCGGCTAAAACCCACAAACAAGATGAAAAGGCGCAAAGCAAAGATTTTCTTGACTATTACCAAAGTCACAAACCATTTGGGGGTTGTTGTTATTTTTTTTCCATATTTCCTTTTTATTGGATTTTGCCGTGGTTCACTTTTGCCTATTCTCATCCATTCTTCCAAGAGACCATTCATTCAGCGGAGATCAAAGAATGGTCTTGACAGCATTTTAGAAGATGAACTATAAAAACAACAAAGGAAGGAAAGAAGAATGGGACACAGCTCCGTTTCAGATTTCAATGTTGAATCTGAAAAGAGGGACAGATGGTGGTCGTGCTATGACGCATGTCCTTTTGTCACAAGGACATTTTTGTAGCTTATCGGCTTTCTCTGAAACACCGAAAGCCAGACTGTTAGGGTTTATATCAAGGGTAATTGCGGAAATTTCAGGACTAACTTTGAATTTGGCCTCTTTGCAAGTCGACGTGTGTCAAGTGTTGATAGGTTGCTTATGTGTTACTGCACGTCAAATGCAAAAGCGGTGGAAAAGCATCCGAACCTATTTTCTTGATGTGGCTCAGTACACTTGGCAAAGGGACAGTCTAATTACTACACAAAGTTTAAATGGGTTGTTGCTTCGGCAACGGTAACCATGAGTCCATGTAATTGGGTCATATTGGTTCCAAATACAAATTGAACCGACCACAGCTGCAACCCTACAATCAACTCTCCGTCACATTGGCCTATTTTTATTGTGGAATAAAACTCGTGCTTGAGATACCTGGCATTAACTGGCAAAAAAAATGAAAATCAACTTCAGTGAAAATGGTGCTCCTCAAGGAAAAAGATATTTCGAGCCTTGCACGTTGCGAATTCTCGTGATGCGAACGCGGTTATTTCATCACTGGATTTTGAACGGACATTTTAGGAAACTCAACTCGATTGGACAATGATTTTGACCCCTTTCCCCCAGTCTTTTTTCTAATATCTCCAAAATCGGCCATTTAAACAGAGGGTGTGTGGACTTTTCTCGGCACTCAAGAAAAACAACGGACTGGTCGCCTGTCAGTCATCAACACGGCTCCGTGGACTGGACGCGCCACCGAACTGAACATAAACATGAGATTCAAATCAGCAAATTGTCCTCTCGGAACTCCACATCAACACGCCTTTGTGGGCCAGCAGATGACATGAACACATTCTGGACGAGCATCGAGTATTCATCGGATTAGCACAAGTGGGGGCTAGTGGCTAACAATCGGCTACCAGTCGATTAGCCCGAGCGTCTGCGACTGCGGGCGGCTGTAAGGCTGCCCGAGCTCGCTCGGGGAGGCTATTTAGCCTCAACAGCGTTAGCCAACTGTTGCTATGTATGTCGAGTAAACGCTTGAGCAAGATGAGAAGCTAAAAGCTAAGCTAACGTTGATTGCGCTGTGTGACGTGTTTACGGGCGGCTTGCTCGTACCTTGTTGAACTCTGGCGGCGGTCAATCGTGTCGTCAAGTCAACTTTGTCGCCCCATTGATGTTGCCGACTGGCCGCAGCCGCGGAGGATAATGACCATTGGCCGCTAGGGGGAGACACGCTTTTTTATGTGCCTCGCCGCTCGTTCTCTTTTACACGCCTACCTCGCCGCCATATTGGTCCGGTCAGCATTCCGGAAACGTGCTTGCGTCAAAATTAAAATGAATATCATTTGTTGTGTCCTATGTTAAAGAGCCGTCACAGCCATACATGGGCGTTGTTGTGGAAACTAAACACGGGTGGAAATATACGAAATCCT
>CAAKHF010022678.1:1355-27081 GCA_901007745.1 Hippocampus kuda | reverse complement strand
TGGCAATCTTTTATCATTCCACTTGAGTCAGAAGCAACATTTCACTCTAAATATCCGGTGTCAATGAGCGGCATGTTCTCCCTCTGTCCACTCCAGTTTCCTCCCACATTCCAAAAACATGCATGGCAGGTTAATTAAAATTGTCCCCAGGTGTGAGTGTGAGCGCGAATGGTTGTTTGTCACTGTGTGCCCTGCGATTGGCTGGCAACTAGTTCAGGGTGTACCCCGCCTAATGCCCAAAGACAGCTGGGATAGGCTCCAGCATGCCCTGCGACCCTTCTGAGGATAAGCGGATTAGAACATGGATGGATGGATAGCTGTTTCCTCTTGTGCCATCGTAGTTACTTGCACCTTGTTGTGCACCACTGTACCTATGTTATTCTTTTGTGTAGTGATAGCCCTCTTTGTATATCGCATATGATGAACTCATTGAGAGCGTATTATTGGTTGTTACAGTAGTTGCATAACAAGTGAACATTAACCCAAACTTTATGTGTGTCAACATCACCATTACTATCAAAAGTAGTACGCACTATATAGTACCAATCCAAAGAATGACACGAACCTTCCTTTCCGACAAAAATATTTGACTGTGAGCAAAATGTATGCTGCATTGAAAGTACCCCAATGAGCGGCATTTGCAAAAGTTACTGGAGTAATTGAGTGAATGCAGCACCCTACTACTCACCTCAGCTGAAAGAAGAGGAGTGTGACAGTTGAAGGCTCTCGCTGTTACCTTTGTCTGTCGCCAGCGCGAGGATGGCAAAATGGCAATGACGTCACTCAGCCTGAGATGAGACGGATACAAGTGCCTTGCGGTGACTATCTGGTCTCAGAGATGCTCGCATGAATTTTTTCTCAAGAGAATTGCTACAGTCAAGACGTGCGGCCATCACACAAACCTCAACTTAGAAATATTGTCCACTTCACATGTGAAGAGTAAACCCAGAAGAATGGCCTGATCCAATTTGACCCCAATGCTTTTTTCAAGCTGGGGTGCCTATTTATTGAAAGTGACTCCAAACAGGTGGCAATAATCAATCAGTCTGGCCACAGTTGGCTTTTTTTTTTTTTTGGTCAAACACTCCCCTCAGCAGGCCTTTTGGGGGAAGATACATTTATGTATAAGTACAGTCATGGACCCTAGTGGTGCTGCTGTGTTTGTCAGCTGACAATCATCATACAAGTGATTTGAATATGCATTTCAATCGCTGATGTGTTCCTAACATTTAAACAAAACCTGATGATCTTAAAGTGGGCAGTACAGATCAAGTCTAACTCACAGGCACCCTAAGAAGAAGCAGGGAATGTTTGGAGGGGGGACGGGCGGTAGGGCCCTCACAGCCAGATGTCGGACGTGCAGTCTCCTCCGGGGTATCTCAGCTCGTGAGCCAGTGCCGGACCACCAGGCTCATTACCGAAATCCACAAGGAACTTCTCGTTGGGGGTCAGACCACCCTTTGAGGTGTCCACGTCGATCTGCATCATTACTGACCCCTCCCTAAAAATGACATTAGCAATGTTAGCATCATCATGGACCAAAGCCATACAAACTAAAAACAACAAACCTATGTGTGTGAGAAGGCATGAGAAATACACTAACCGAACCATTTCAGGGTAGAACTGTTTGTCCCAGCCACTGTAAAGTGACGTAGTTACATACAGCCTTTGACCATCCAAACTTAATTGTAACATCTGAGGACCACCGTAGACTCGCTTCCCCTAGACACACGCGCGCACAAAGACAGGCAGATAGACAAGTAGGTAGACCACAGATTACTAGCGGGCTAGACAGACCAATTAGCAGACAGCTGGTGTAGATAAAACGGGTAGGTTGAGAGACAGACAGATAGTGTAGATGGAGTAAATAGGTCATAAGATAGACAACAGATAACTTGACCGAGAAACGGATGGATACAGTAGGCAGATAGACAGAGATGACTGACTGCTCGCTAGATAAATAGGCAGGCAGGCATCAGATAGGCATAGATGAAAAATAGTGAGGCAGTTGTTCTGTCTGAGAAACCTGAATAAAACGGGGTTGGGGCTGTGGCTGGTTTTCTGGGTCCTCCAGAACTCGGACTGGTCCATCGTTGGTGATGCTGCCTCCCAAAAACACCTGCAGCCAAACAGACGGAAAGTAAAAGCGTCTCTCTCACCAAGGGCTGCGCCTGCTAACATCCTGTCACGTGATAGGCGACCTGTCCAACCAGTCGAGGGTTCCTGGTGTCGCTGATGTCATACTGTCTGATGTCACCGTGGAGCCAGTTGCTGAAGTAAAGGAAGCGGTCATCCAAGGAGATCAAGATGTCAGTGATCAGGGCTACATACATATGGAGAGGTGTTGGACAGGGGGGACAAAGAGACAGACAGACAGCTTTGGCGGGCGTTGATGCAGACCTGGCATGTCAGGCAGCATCCATCCTTCGACTTTCTTACTGGGAATGCCGATGACCTTTTCTGCAGCCCACTTCCCTGTCTGAAGGACAACATGGAACGTGGAACATAGAACTGTGCGAAAAAGGACAAACAATAAGGTGACCGTGGAGGAGGGCGGCAGCGTCAAAACCAGATAGAGGCCAGTTGGTCCTGGTCCCGTCACGTGGAACGCATATTTGGGGCCTCGCTGGTCGAGAGGTTAAGGGATTGCGCTAGCGATTGCTCACTGGTGCTCTGTAGAAGCGGAACACGCTCCCCTTGAGAGCGCAGCCCACAAAACCTTCAGTGGCGTTTGGGTCGTGGAGAAAGCGGATTTCAAGAGGAATAGCGCCCTCTTCTCCCAGATCCAGCGTCTGCACCCTCTTGTGGGTGGTCCAGTCCCACACGTGGAGGGAAGTACCGTAATGACCTGGAACAACAAGGAACTCGCATTGGTCCTTATGGTCAAGATTCAGATGCTGACGACATGCCTACTAGAACCTCAACCTGTCAGGTACCTAATTTGTGATTTCTAGTACCTGAAGATCAATCTGTGAAGCGCTGACTTTGAACTTCTGGAAATCTGTGAAATCCTGATTTGGGACAACTATAACCTGATACTCAGTCTATGAGGACCCGGTAGTACACTTGTGTTAGTGGAGAGCCACCAACTAAAAAGAACAACGGATGCTTTTTAAAAGGTCTTGAGAGTCTGGGGCATTTTTGTGAATGAAAAACATCAGACAAGGTTCTTCTTGTCTTTGTTCTCACCTTCTGCGACATGAGCAGGATTGAAGCCATTAGCGAGGGCTTTGGGAGCCCCCCACTCGCTGCTGATCATCACGTTGTGGCGAGGCTGGTACCAAAAGTCGTAGCCAAAGGGGGCCGCTTCACCGGGCTGCTCCCAGTTGCCGATGACATCAAAAGTCTCGCCGTCCAGTAGCACAAAGCCACCTGAGAGGGCAACAGAGAAGGTGAGTCCCAAAACTTGGAGCGGTCAGGTGGTGCTCTCTGGTGCCGCTCTAACCTTTGCCGCCCCCGGACGGGTCGCCCATGCAACTGATCAGGATCTGACCGCTGCCCAGGCAGTGGGTCGTGTGGGGGTTGGCCAGGCCACACTTCCAGTAGAGGTCCACCGGCTCCACTGTCTGGGAACAAAACAAGGGCTGCGGTACTCTGAAAACCGAAGAACCGCCTTACTCAGTGGCCAAGAGCCCAGAGGCCAGGACTCGCAACTAGAAAAATGAAAGTGTGATACCAAACAGACAGCCGTACCACAACATCCAGCTTTATTATTATTACTATCTATAGTTTTAGACATGCATCTAGTTCAGAGAAATAGTGGTCTTCACCCTTTATGAAGACCAGAAACCACGTGCAAGACGACATTAGCTGGAGGACTGGACTCGCCCCAAAACAAAAACATTTTAGGGACTCACTTGAGACTTGAAGGTTAGGACTTGAGAGTCACACACATGTGACTTGATCCGACCTCTCGTACTCGGTGATCAAAACCAGAGACCAAGGACTACAGTAGTCAATATCAAGACCTTAGAAACCAAATCGGTAGTACTCGGCGACTGCAACCATATTACTTTGATGACATCTGTAAGCATGGCCTTCCAGTTTTTGGTGGTTTTTGGCTATTGGCCGTCGAGTTTGGTCCCTACTTGACTGTATATTTGAACCATCTGGTTAGTTGAAGACTTGGTTTTGAATCAATCGATTTCAAATGGCCATTGCACATTTTATGACCTTGTTTATGCGACTAACTAACAAAGTCCACCAGGTCCCCACATGAGGACTCCACAATCTTCCTCAAAGAAGAGCTTGTAGACCAAAACTTTTCTCCTTTGCGGGGGAAACTTCATCCCCAAATGAGACCGTGGCAAAGCCTAACATATCGATTAGCACGGAGCTTCGCTGACAGGAGCGAGTTCATTTGAAGCAGGCACGGTTAGTGGAAATCAGTTGCCGTGTGTGCGGTAGACCTTGTGGAGTCTGGGTTTTCTGGGCTCGGTGCCGACGTCGACCACGTAGATCCGAGAGGAGATGAGGGCGGGCAGGATGAGGCGGTTCCGCTTCTTGGACGCATCGCCGAAGCAGCTACTGCAGGCATTCCAGCCACTGTGGTGGAGCTCGTCGTTGACGTTGGGCATAGGAAGGCGGTGGACGACCTGCAAAACAAGCTGAACCGTCTAGACCGGCGACATTGCAGCAGGCTTGCAACATTTTGGGGAATGTTTAAACTTGCTAACTTTCCTTGCATGTGGACCGATGAGGAATACATCAGTCATTTGCAAAATGGAAGGGTGGCTTTTGATTGGGAAGTTAGGAAAATGTCATACTTTGCAAAATGGGGACCAAAACAAGCAAATTAGAGCCTGCAATGATGCAGAGGGAGAGAGCCCTTTTTGTTTGCACGTTAAATGAGATGGGGCTGTTTTCCGTTGACCTCTTTAACGGGACTTTGGCGGCATTTGTTTTCCTTCGGAATGCTTGAGTTGGGGGACGAGTCATATTTCAGTCAACATGATGGTTTTCTCCTTCCAAGAAATGTGTGCCAAAAATAAAAAAATAAAAAATCTAACTTGATGGTGTTCTACTTCCAAATCTGTTGAAATGACCTGCTTTCTAATTCTAATACTGTATATGAAAGTCTGCCTTGGACAAAACAACAGACATTGACTATATGTCACCTTTCTATTAAATTAAATCTCAATTCTCAGTTTAAGTTTCAATTCCCTTTCTGAACTTCCCACGGAATTTGTCTGGGAACTTTCCAGAAATCCTCCAGCCCTTTGCAGCTCTACAGAGAAGTTCAAACCTGACAGAGAGAATAAAACGGAGGAGCGTCAGAATGATGAAATTTACGACAGCAACGTCACCTGGCAATAGGATGAAGATTCCGGGTCCACGTCCACGGTGGCCAAGTAGTCGGCCTGGCGGGTGGACGTGTTTCGGTAGATGCACGGAAGATACACGATCTTCTCGCGATCGCCTTGAAACACACGCAGGCACACGCACGTTGTGAGAAGCACACATGCTGGCTGACGTACTACCCACGCAGACACTCACCCTTCATGGCGTCGAGCGGGCTCCGGTACCCTGGTCCACATCCTGAGCAGCTAGCTGCGCACAAGCAAAGGCAAAAGGTCACAAGTAGCAGCCGTGGCCCAGTGTGACCCCTGACCCTGTCCTTCCTGGGATGGGGCGCACCCCCGATCTGACTGCTGGAATGGACTTGAGAACTCTAGAAAAACGAGTCGCCGTCCAACAAATGAAAGGGACGCGCATTGGGGCTCTCGTCGCCGTTGTGAGAGTAAGCGCACTCATATGTTCTTTTGCACTGCTAACATGCTATGTGCTAAGTGTTCTGGAAAGTGCTTTGTTACGGCTGCAACTGTTGTGAACGCACTATATACCTGGTAAATAAAGGTTTGGGGGTTTTTTTGTATTATGAAGGTGAGTGAATATTTGGGACTGAAGAGGGACAAACTAGTCCTGTTGTCCAAGCCGAAAGGGGAAACGTTGGACTTTTGAAGAGCTGTAGGCTAACGAGACACAAATAAAGTATTCACAGCGCTTCCTTTTTCTGCCACATTTTGTTAGGTTGTAACCCTCCTCCAAAACATATTCATAACCCCCCGCCCCCAAAATAAAAAAAAATTTTGCATGCAATGCAACAGCCAGGTTTTCCGGTGTTCTGTTTGCAAAACTATCAAGAATTTTGTCTAAGCACAAAATCAC
Organism: Hippocampus kuda; assembly: GCA_901007745.1. Classification (NCBI taxonomy): domain Eukaryota; kingdom Metazoa; phylum Chordata; class Actinopteri; order Syngnathiformes; family Syngnathidae; genus Hippocampus; species Hippocampus kuda. The sequence goes on along the minus strand of CAAKHF010022678.1, from coordinate 20,913 downwards.
ATGCGCCCACGTTTTGTTGGCAGGTTTTGCCATGGTGGTTATGTGGGACCAAAATATAAACGTTTGTTGTGTTTTTTTAACTCGAGCTTGTGCTTCGCCCGCGTGTGAAGGTCGTTCTTAATGGCGATTGGCTGTCACCAGCAACGACAGATTGACTGGACTGGCCTGAAATTATGATGGAATGATGACGGACGGCCAGAACCAGAATCATCCAGATCATTTCATTTTTTTGGCTTCTCTTGCAAATAGCAGCCACAACAACCGGATCAATCCAGTTGCCCTCCAATGAACGCTTTGAGAATCAACAAGTGTTATGCAAGTTCGGGCTAAATATTAGCCAGGTGTCGATGTCGCAACCGAAGTCAAGTCGTTGACATCGCAGGAGGCACTTTGTTGTGCTTTATGAGCAAAGAGAGACCGAAGACTGCAACTTAAGCGGCGACACAGCTGTCAGATGCCTCCACCTGGGCAAAAACAAATGAGGACAGCGTTCCCACTCTCACCTTCCACAAGCACTTAACCATGTTAAAACGAATTTCAAGACAATTATGTGCCCTTCAAAAAGACACTTTGTCTTTCCACTATACGGAGCTGGCAAATCGAGGTCCATTCAGTAAAATCCCTGCCACAGTTTAGCTTTAGCCACAGGTGCCTCCACTCAACCGGTAAAAAAAAAAAAAAAAAAAAAAAATCATCCCGAGAGGAGGTTTCACGCTGTCGCCGTTAGCTTGCAACATCGTCCTGGCATTTAATTCGGTAGGTGACTTGAGCTATGTCGTTGTGTCACTGTGACTTTCTCTCCCGACTCGGCTTCTTTATCTTTTTGCACACATCTAGTTGGAACCAGTCAAGACCGTGGAGTCACACATTCCCTGTGTCTAAATTCACACACTGGGTCCTTTGAAAGGCGCATTTTCGGCCAAATGAAATTCACTTTAGGCGCTACTTGACCGCACGAGGCGTCCCAATTCACATTAAGCCTGTCGAAATTCCCCACGGTTTATGCAGCCCACATGAGAAAGAGCCTTTGAAGGTGTCGAAGGGACCTGCCTGTGAATTCCTTCCATAACTTGCAAACCCCGTGCGGTCGAGTCGCACCCGAAGTGACGTCATGCGGCCGAAGAATGCAACCTTCGGACAATGCAGCCTGTGAATTTAGACATCGCCATTATCACGTGGTCTCGGTGGGAGCGTTTTGGCCATCGATATTGAGGCACGGCTTCCTCTCAAATGATTCACTGCTATTCATACGTTCCTTTATAATCTTCAGCAAACTCAGTCTTGTCGAACTCTCACGCCTCCATTGATGTCGGTGCAAATTTTGTGCAGTGCACTTAAAAGTATTTATTTTTTGGTGCTAATGTCGCCGCTGAAAAGTCACCCTTGCAGCTAATCGCAAATGTTTTTTTTTTGGTAAACAAAATTGTCTTAAATAGATGCTTGGAATATTAAATTTATTCATCTTGTTGAACATCAACTTAGTCTGCACAAAATCTAAATTCAGGCCAATCATGTGTGAACAAAATATTAAACACGCCAGATTGGAGCTTGATGAAAGGCCACTGTTTGCTAAAATATTTTGTAGATGCTGAAATGGAAACGTCAGCGTATGAAATAGAAGTGCATTCACATTTATTCGTGTATCAGTTGCTTCTCTTAGCTTTTTTTCTTTTTCAGTTTCATAGTGACTCAAGGCCCACAGTAGCATGTCCACTGCAAGGGGGCAATGAGTAACTTGTGTTTCTCCGGGTTGCTACGTTGAAAGTGTTATCGAGCCATTGTGGACCCGAATGATCCCAATTTTCCAACTGTGAGGGGGTCATCTCAGGACTCGAGTCTAAAGTGTGGGCGTGTTCCCAGGACAAGCAGCAGGAGAAGCAGCAACAACAAAAAACAACCTCTACTGAACACACCAGACACAGCTGAAGAGCAGAATCCACACCAAAAAAAACCACAACATTGACATCATTAAAACAAAGAGTCAAAAGTTATCTCTAGTCAGCATTGTGGACCCACACTACTGACACTCTCCAAACATGTTTTCATTTCATCCTCATCACTGGACAAAACCAATACTGATCATTCAAGTTAGCATTTTGTTGGTTGCTCTGGAATCACCAGTTCTACAGCTTGTTAGTGGGTGTTCAAAGGTCATCTGCATTCTGCACAAATAAAAAAAGTGCACCAGCCTTGTTGAAAAAAAAAAACAGGCAGTGACCAGACGACCCCAGTAAAAGGTCCCACACAGTGATGTGTAATGATCGTCACACTTATGCAAGACCCCCCCCCATTCGGGCGAACATACGCACACACAAAATGCTATGGTGGAAGTGTGCACTGAGCAAATAAAAGCACTTCACAATGACCCCATGATTTAAAAAAAAACGTGTTAAGTTTGTAGTGTGAGTGTCGAGTTGCCTTGTGGTGTTTCTTTTGCAGAAGGTCCACTCACCCATGTCGACGCTTGCTGGGGTTCACCGTGCACACACACACACACACACACACACACACACACACACACACAAGCTGGGTGCCAACCAGCCTCACACACATAGATTTGTGGCCATGCTCCACCAATGAGACACCAGGGGTGGGCCTACAACAGTCTTGTTAAATCAGAGGCAGGCGGAGCTGCAAGCAAGAAGCCTAACTCTGCTTTGGAGGTCACTTTTGGGCCTAGAGTTGGATGATATGTTCTACGTGTTGGTCAAATGTGGAATGAAACAACCAAATTGTTTCATTGTGTGACCATTTGTCAACAAGTGCCTGTGAGCAAGACCTCAATTTTGCAAAATCCCGTCCCCACACATTGTTTCCCTGCCTATAATTTGTCAGGTACACTTGCTGAAGATTCAGAGCCACTTCGAAAGACAGCGTCAAATACGATGAGGCAGATGCGACAAGCACAAAAGCCAACAGGTAAGCAGTGCTGCACTGACTGTGATGAGACACGCAGATTAGCAATAGCTTCTGAAGAGCATCACGGGCGCGATTGTTCGGTGAAGCAGCCGACCCGGGGGGAAGTGCGTTTGGTTACATATACACAGAGTAGTGTATGAAGTGCTGCCTCCTCAAGTGAAAATGCTTTTACCACCTTCATTGCCGCTCAGTTTTTTTGCCATCTCCATTCCAGCTGCCGTGGCAATGAAAATTAGGCTAGCCGTAAGGTTGGCCCGCCGTGATGTCTAGGGTGAGGTGAGCAGTGGCTCACTTCACATTGAAACAGGCTCATTTAAGCCAAACAAGCAAAATGTGCTATCGTTGTGGCTTCTTCGGGTCTTCTGATCTCTAAGGGGTCTCAGCAAAAACATTTTTTTCCAATCTAAAGTCATCTTTTGTTGATCGACAGAGAACATGAAAACATGATTGACAGTTGACAATTTGTCTCATTGTGTAGAAATCCTTCACAAAAGCCTGAGCGATTGTTGATCATAAAAAGACTTTATAGTGGAAAAACAGGAAATGGCATTAGCATCATTCAAATGTCGCATTGGCCCCGCCCACCATAACCATGTGCCCACGATGACAATGTCAGGTGATTGGCAGGAAGCCAACAGACAGGTAGTGACACCATCCAAATAGGAGAAAGGATGACATCATGTTTGACCTTTGAGGAGCTCGTCGCTCATCTTGCTACAATTAGTGTTAGCATGTAGCAACAAGTCCATGCTAACAAAGTCGCGTTAACATTTACATGGAGCATTGATTGGCCGGCTGTTCTTGAATGCGTGGGCCTTTAGTAAAACTACCCTAATTTGGAAGCTAGATGCTAAGAGTTAGCCTGGAAGGTTTGTTCGCGTGCTTCAACACGTCATAGTCATGATGACTTCACAGATTTCTCACAAGTTTAGAACATCAATTGAGAACGTTGCATCAATGTCCGATTGATCTTGCATCCTGGCAGTCCCATCAGTCAACTGGATTTTGGCTCCTCGAAAGATCCGGAACAACCTTCAGCTCTGGTCCATTTGTTGGGGCTCGTCTTGGTTTGTCTGGGCAGCCTCGGTCCTTGTCTCCGTCCTGGTCTTCATGGTTATCTTCCACTCGTCGCCGACTTCCTCTCCAATCATGATCCTGGTCTCCCTGCGCTCCTTAGTGGCCTCATTCCTGTCCTCGTTCTCCTTCTCTTCTTCTTCTTCACTCTCCGCCTCCATTGTCAGAAGCTGGTCTCCTTGGTCTAGTTTGGTGTTCACCCCTGCTTCTTCTGCCTCCAGGCTGTCTGTCTCTCTGTTCTCTTCCCAGGTTATATTGGTGTCTCCCTGTGGTTCTTCTTCCTCCTGAACCTCCGTCTCTACGTTGCCTTCCCCTTTCTCTTGCCGTTTTATTTTGGTGTCCGACCCTAGTTCCTCTTGAGTGTCCTCCTCTTTACTCTCTTCGGATTTCCCTGCAGATGTCCTCTCATCTTCAGAGTCCTCCTCATCCTCTTTATCTTCCACTTCCAGGAGGTCCAAACAATCTTCAGAAGGCAGCAGTATCTTTTCAAGTTTCTCCAAGAGCTTCTGCTGGTTGTCCTCTCGGTCTGGACCTTCCTCGCGGGAGTTTGTCAACGGCAGGATACCCGTAATCTCGAAGGAGGTCCTCCACGGCTGACGGAGGTCTTTAAGGAGCATCAAGGCTTCGGTCGTCCAGCGTACCAGCATTTGAACAGCAGTGTCGTGCAGTTTTCCCGGCGCAGGTAGTTCGGGCTCCTTCTGGTGGTCAGTGCAGAACTTGGTCCAACGGGCCCGAAGGAAACGCTCTAGAGCCGGTTTTACGCAGAGGTCCAGAGGCTGCAGGAGGAAGGAACAACCTTCGGGGATCACGGCCGGAAGAGTGCCCGAGGTGCTCAGGTGGTTGAGGGAAATGTCTCCCACGTGGTTGTGGTGCTGGTCCAACACCAACATGGACTTCCTGTGCTGAACTGGCCCAGAAAGATATTGAAGCCAAATCCTTTGAGTCCAGACCTTGAAAGCCTCCGCAGCGTATGGGTTCTGCGAAGTGACTTCAAGAACAACAAAGTCTGGCAGCATCTCACCCGTCAGCTGTCGGTTGGTTAGCACCAAAGCGGGAAGCATCGTTCCGTCAGCCAGCGCCGACAGACAGACGGTGACCAGTGGTACTGAGCCTGTGAATTGCAAAGCCTCGGCGCGCAGCCGCCGGTCCTGAAAGCTCCTGTGATCCACAAAGAAGCACAACTCATCCATCACGGCGACTGCATTTTCGGGAATGTGGTGAACCCGTATCACTCTATGAGTAAACCCCTTGAAGGACTGAACGTTAGCTTGCAGAGCCAGCGGCAGGTGGCGAGCCGGCGCTCGCTTGCTGCCGCCGGCCAGTGTCGTGCCAAGTCGGTATCGAAGCATGAAGAGCACGGCCCAGTCGTACGACATTTGGAAGGTGTCGCCCAAGGCGCCGTTCTTGTTGAGGGCAGCCGCTTTGTGAAAAAATACACTTTCACTGACGGGAAGCTGCTGCTCACGCTGGCTCAGTACCCAGGCCACCAGGCGGGCCTCGCCATCCCCCTGGACCTCAACTTCTTCCCGGTTCTTTTGTTTCAGATGGTTCCTGGCTTCTTTCAGCCAGAACCAGATGAGCTGAGGCTCAGTGGCAAAGACCACAGAAGCCTGGCGCACTCCGCTGCACAAAGCCAGCAGCGCTACCCTCAGCTGGTGGGCTGATAGGAAGTCTACCCGTTCTTTGGGGGCAGGGGCGGGGACGGCTGATTGGCTGCTGACATCTGCCGGATGAGGCGAGGAAGGCGGCGAAGGCGGCTCCTCTTTTATACGTTGGCTTTCCTCAGGCTTGTCTGCGCCCTCGTCTTCAGAGAAGTCCAAGTCCTCAAGTGGGGCCAGATGGTCTTGGAGAGTGTCAGACTCCGCCTCCCCACTGTGACACACAATTGACAGACAAGTCAGACACCAAGAAGGCTACACAATGTAATTTACGGATCATAATCCTTCAAGGGGAAATTAAATTCCTCAATCTCGTACAGGGTTATTAACCAATTTGATCCATTAATTTTTGTTTGTCAGGGCGTTAGGATGACATCCTATTAATCCCTCTGGCTCAGCAATGGGATGCTGTTTAAATTGCTGTGCGAGTCAATGCAGGTGAGGAAACAGGTTTTCAAGCCAGAAATAATTGCGCGGGGTCCCTTCGCCTCACCTGCACACGGCCACAAGAGAAAAGCCGTGAGAGAGCCGAAAGATGTGGACTGGCCAATTGATGTTCAATTGGAGGAGTCATCAATTCATTTAGAGTCACGTTCACAATCATGTTGACACCATAAGTGATGTTTTACGTGAGAACAGAATTCTTTTCAGATGATCTGTAAATATATTTCGATTACTTTTGTTGAAAGTTGAAAATAAAGCAAATCCCAAAAGAAATACTTGTTGAGGAAGGGGCTGCGATTACCTTCGGATGCTGTCGAGGAACCCAACTTCTGTCAGGCCTGCGGAGAACAACGGACAACTTTAAGCAGCAATTGGCATCACCGCCGAGATCTTCAGATGACCTTCAAAGACGACGGACACACCTTTGTTGAGAGGCGACAGTCCGTGAAACTCCCAGAAGCATCGCGGGTCTTTGCATAGTCCCACCCCGCACGCCATGCAGCCCCAGGCAACGTCCTTGTTCCCGTTGCAGTGTTGGCACCACTTCGACGAGCCCCCAATTTTGCCCATGCGGTGCCGGCGTTGGAGGCTTGGGTCGCCCCTCTCCACCTTGGGCTGCTTGAGGCCGGCGCTCCTATCCGAGGGCTTGTGGGCACACTCAGCCAGCTGGACACCCAGACGCCTGCGGAAGTTGACTTGCGTGAAGAGGCCGTCTCGCACCCATGCCGGCGGGTTGTCCTTGCGGCTCTCGCGGAGGACGATGAAGGCATTGACCACGCTCAGGTTGACCAGGAACCAGAAGAGCGTACGCCAGTGGCGGTCCTGCAGGATTCCACCCAGCGGATTGCAGGCCAGCAGCTGCTTGCAGATGTCCACCCCTCGCATGTTCTCTTGCAGAAGTCGGAAGGCCATGGGCCGCTTCATGGGATCCAAGCTCCCCACCTTGGTCTGGGAGCGCCTCCACACTGTGTCCGCTTCCCCCACCTGGGCGTTTGTGGACAGGCAGCCCATCTCTTTGGTGTCCCTCCAGCGCGTAGCCAGCACGGGACCCAATTGCCTTTGCAGGAAGTCCCCGGGTTTGTCCAGCCGGCCGTCCTCCCAAACTCCCGCCGGCAGGATGGGACTGGGAGGTGGGAAGGAACTGGAGGTGTAGATGCCCTGCTCCAGAAGCTTCTGCACCAGAGGGACGGACGTGAGCGAGTTGGCCAAATAGATCTGGTGGTGTTTGTTCTCCAGACCCTTGACCAGCTCTTGCACGACATCTGAGCCCGCCTCCCGGCTCGCCTTATCACCGGTCTCGATGAAGAGGCGATGGCAGTAGCCGGACTTGGAGTCGCACAGCAGCCATACCTGTGGCTGGCCCTTGGAGCTCCCCGATCCCAGGTCCCCCTCCAGACAGGGAAGCAGAGCTCTGTCTACGCTCAGGCAGCAGTTGGGACAGTAGGCGTCCCACATGGCATCGCTCAGGATGTCCAGCATGCGCCTAAAAACGCGCAGCGGGTCGTCGGCTTTGCGGCCGTGCATTAATTCGTCGGCGCTGAAGCTTCCCATGCGGATGTTGGAGGCCAGTTGCTTGAAACGTTCCAGGCTCATGGTGCGCTGGAAGGTGGGGCCATTGTCGTGCTCGTTCCATGACCAGTACTGAGACGGCTCTGGAAAGTTCTGAACGCCCATCAGGATGCACAGACCCAGGAAACCTTTGATTTCTTGGGGGTTGACTGGAACCCAGTCCCGGCAGCCCGAGCCCAGGTAGTGGCACGTCTTGGCGTGGGCATTGGTCTCTGTGGTGATCAATTCCACTAGCGCCGCAGGGAACAGCAGGTCGAAGAAATCCACAGCGTCGCCGTTCTTCAGCAGCGGCTGGCGAGGCCCACAGGGCTGAGTGAAAGGTGCAATGTGGGTCTTGGCGTCCGGGTCCTCCTCAGGCCGTGTCCAACTGTCGGCCAACCTCCAATCATGGTTGCAAACGGTTTCGTCCCCCTCAAGCACGCGTGACGTCTCTTCGTCAGAACACAGCTGGATGTCCGGCTCGATATACACTGCAAACAACAAGAATCTTAAAGAAGCTTGAACTTGAACCCCGGTGCACTCATTGTGTTTGTGTTACATTGAAGATTTAGAAATTTGTGAGCTTTTACTCATACGTGTCTTTAGACTACACATGACTATTACATTTTTATACAGTTATATTATTTCTCTTTCGTTCATAAATCCTTTTCAAATCTTTGGGCATGCTCACAAAAAATTACCATCACTATTAGCAGGGGTGGACATAAGCGGTGCGAAAGTGCGCATTCGATCTGAAACTAGTCATGTGCATGTCAGATTCGATCAGTGAGCATTTGCGTTTCAAGCATATTGCATCCACATGTATGTGGTGCAGCTCAGTGCCCACAATCGAAAAGTCCAAGTTAAGTTAGCACCTACAACGATTGCTTCCTAGCGCTAACTTCAGAATAAAACACAACTAACGCCTCGACGTTCAGTTCTTTTTACACAAGTGTCAGTACTGTTACTGGAGTACTGAACATGGCGACATTTGACATCTTTGCTTGATATACACATGAATTGGGAAGTATGCTTTGAAGAGGAGCCACCACTCGAGGCCATCGGAAGCACGCATTCAATTCTTGAAGGGCCGCAGCGCTCACCTCTGGAGCGACACATGGCGCTGCCGTGCTCCGGGTTGGCCAGCAGGTGTTCGGCCATCTCGTCCCCAGACACTGACGCAAAGTCACAGCGGGAACAGACCAAGAAGAAGTGACTGAAACACAGTTAAGGCCTTTGTCAGCAGCTACTTCACGGCTGTCTTGAGGCTGGAAGAGGCGACGGCGTCGTCTCACCAGGGGGGTGGCCGCCGATGCACGGGAAGAAGCTGGTCTTTGGAGCGCGGCACATGGTGGCTGGAATCAGATGGCAACATTCAATCACGAGCGCCGTCCACGTGGCCCCACCCGTTCCCCGCCCCATGGTGCGTGTGGACTTACTGGATCATGTGGGTGGCATACGCACGAGAGCAGCAGCTGCCGAAAGCGCACAGCAGGCAGCGTACATGCGTTGGGTAGTGGGCCGCCATGTCTTGCACGTCACTGCCGCACTCTAAACACCACAACCTGACACATCAAAAAAAACAGACACACTTCTTGCTGTTTGCTTCGGACATGTCAAATCCACAACAGTCAGTCTGCATAGAGGAACACATATTCAACATACACTGCTACCTCCACTTAGCAGTTTGTTCCCCATTGAAATGATCTGAAATGACAAAAATCCATACCAGCCACCAAGAAAATATCAGTTTTTCAAAGAACATTTCACTGCATTGTATACAAACAGAATGAAACAAAGGAGGAGGAATGTGAAGAGATAAAACAGGTTTTAGAAACCGAACTTGCTGCACTGTCAAATCTGTGTGTTGTATGTGTGGCCTTTAAGGGGTGTAAGTGCAACAGTGACGCTGTCTCTCCTTGCCCATATGTCAGGGCATTACACTACATTGATTGCTCAGGATTCTGCATTAGCAGTGGCCCAGTGGCAACCCAAAGATTTTATATAGGGGGAAATCAATATCATGCTCCCCCTCCCCCCAAAAAAAAGAAACTAACCACACGTTATATTTTCTTACAGGTTTAAATAATACAGGAAATATGCTAATTTCATTCTGTCATGAAGATACAGGCCCGCGTTCCAGCAGGGCCAACACCCATAGAATTTTGGCGACTTTCTGCTCTTGGTGGCAGGTCTGCATTTCTAACCCCCACCAATTGTGGGGGTTTATTGTTGCAGGGGTAAAAAGCATTTTGGTTGAAGGAAAAGTCAATAGAAGAATAAATGCGCGATCCTAAGCACGAGCGTGTGCGGAACGGTCATTCACCTGCCGCTCTCCGGCCTAGCCGGCCCCGCGGGGGGAGATCGTGGGGGGTTGGTCGGCGGGGGGCTCCCGATGCCGGAAGCGCTCTGTCGCTCCGTCTTGATGTTAATTGGCTGGATGAGGCAAGAAGGGTCCTGCAGGAGCCGGGCCCCGCCCCTGACCGACACCACGGGAACTTTTCTCTTGCCGTACATGCGAATGGTCACCTGCGTGCACAACAACATCAACATGAACAACAATGCCTCATGAAGGATCTTTCAGCAGGACCAGGAGCTGACCTTTGAACCCAGCGGTAGCCCCTCCAGCTTGGCGGGTCTGCGGACGCTGCGGTGGCGCTCCAGCTTGTGGCGCTTTTTGTCAGCAAGGAAGGCGAACTGCAGGCGACACCTGCTGCAGTGGAAAGCCTGGCCTGCCTGATACAAGCACAAACGCACAGGTGTGAGGTTGCTTCACAAATTATGTCTATTTTCCAAATAAAATCTTATTTAAAAAAGAAAAAAAAAGCAAATGACAACAAATGAACGATTTAAAAATCTTCCCGACAAACAACGGCAAACTAATGAATAAATGGCGCAGCCCTAGTGCAAAGGCGCACACGTGTGTGTATACCTGGTGATGCAGGACGTGCTTCTGATAGCTGGCCACGTTCCTGCTGACTTTGAGGCAAAAAACACACAGCAGGTAGCGCGATTCTTTGTGGATACTGGCAAAGTGTTGCAGGACGTCCGAGTAAAAGGATGAGCGGTAGAAGCACACCTGAGGACAACCCAAATCATTAGGATGTTGCATGCTAATGTTTTTAGCGAGAAAAACACGAGAATTCAAGCAGCCTCCCTCCACTCCTTTTATTGTAAAATAAAATATGGTTCATTACCACAAACAACAGTACCAACAATTGGCATAGTTGAATACCGGTATTGAGAATTTCAACCAAATCGGTTCATATTTGTTGAGGGCCAGCCAATAGTCGCTTGCCCACCTCCCAAGTGTTCGATAGTTGTTGTCATTTACGCAATACATCTCGGAGATTTGATTTCTTCTTTTAAATTGAACTCTGCATATTTAATCAAGCATGAATTTAAAATCAACAACGTGCAGGAGACCACCCGCACCTGGCAGACGTAGGGCATCTCTCCCGGCTTGTGATTGGTCTTCATGTGGTTGAGGAAGGTCGGCTCATTGTCAAAGGCCCACTCGCAGATACGGCACGTGCCTGCGGACACCGCACGGTGTAAAGTCAGCTGTCGTTGTCAGTACGTGAGACCAACCTACGGGATGATTTACAGGAGGAGGGGGAGGAGCCGTGAACCCGCTCGCGATGGCCCTGAAGATGAGCGCCGCTGGAAAACTGCCGGAAGCAAAAGGCACACATCTTCTGGTCGTCGCCTCCTCTTATCAGCGGCGAGTGCTGAAGCGTGTGCTGGACCAACCTGCACAACATTTTCCTGACGTCAACGCTGCATGACTCCTTAAATGTGGTGAAAGTGTGCCGCAATGAAGCAGCCGAGGCACACCTGAGGTTGTCGCTAATTCCGCGCTCACAAATGCTGCAGTTGAAAGCGTCAGCCTCGGTCACCTGCGGGTACTTCCTCCTCAGAGGCTGATCGTCCCCGGCCGTCCCATAGTAGAACTCGTCCACGCTTAAGACCACCTTGGTTGGCGCCACACTCGAGTCGAACGCCGAGCCAGGAGCTGCCGGGTCATGTGACACAATCAAATGGCGTTTGCGTAATGTCACACAACAAACAAAAATAAATTAATTGATGGCTGTGTACAAATTCATAGGCTGCATCCTCGAAAGGCTTCATTTTCAGCTACATTATTCAGCTGCATGGCGTCACTTCTAGCGTAACTCAACCTTACGTCATTTCCAAACTCCAGAAAGACAGTTCGCAGGCTGGGTCCTACGACAGCTCCAAAAGCAACGCCACATGGATCCTCCGTCGACGGCATAAACCATGGCGAATTTAGACAAGCTCAATGTGAATTTGGACATCACGTGTGGTCGAGCCAAGCCGGAAGTGACGTTACGCGGCCGAAAATGCTGCCCTCGGAGTACCCCAGTTTGTGTCATGTGGACACCGGTTCTGAGTGGAGTGAGCAGTAGGGACCACCCACTGACCTTGGTGCCCCTTGCTGGCCTGGAGGTTCAGCTGGACGGGAGCTCCTGAGAGGATGAGGCCACGAGGGAAGGCAGAGGACACTCCCAGGGCGGGCCGGACCACAGGTGCTGTGCAGACAAGAAACAGTGCAAAAAGTCTACACAGGTTTTTTTGTTTTTTGCTTTTTTTGAGGGTAGAGTTTGATGAGAGTGGCGCAACCTACAGGGTATCTGTGGCAGGTTGACAATAAGCGAGGGTCCAGGTGATGGCAGCGGCAATGCCTGAAGCCGGAACAAAACACACACACACACATACACGGTTTACTTGTGCTTGTTTGTGAAAGTCTGTCTCCAGCCTTATTATGAGAAAAAAGATAAAACTGCTTTAGGAATCACTAGAGTTCAAAGCATTTGACTAAATGTCAAAATGAATTTTAAAAGAATAAAATACGGTAAAAGATCCAAACTAAAATGGAATGCAGTAAAAGATTCAGTCAGGACTGTCATGCTTGTGGTACGTGTGTGGTTTTGAGAACCTGGGTGGTGAGGAGGAGGTGTGCCCCCCCAGTGGTCTGTGTCAGGATGAAGGGCGGGGGCTGAGACAACACCGGGATGGCACAGGAGGCAGGAGGTGGCGGCGCAGCTGTCGGCTTCAGTGATGATGACAACAACAAAGAAGCTGAGGAAGACAAACACATGTCAAATCAAGACAATTTGACCATAAGGTGAGCTATTTAAAGACAATAGACAATTTTTTAGTTAGATCTTTTCATTTCCAAATAGTTACAGAGCAGGGGTGTCCAAATCTTGTCCTCGAGGGACATTATCCTGCATGTTTTAGATGTTTCCCTCTTCCAACACGCCTTATTCCAATGGTCAGGATATATATGTATACAGTATCAATGGATAAATAGATGTATACAGTATAGATAGATTGACCGATAGATCTCTATTGACGGCAATAAAATAACGCCGGCTGGTGTAATTTTCTTACTAGAATACTGGCAACGAATTGTAATATAGCAATGATGGAAGCGCTGTTAGAATAACGATGACGGAATGACGATTACAGTTTGGTTCGGCTTGGGGTAATGACGGATTGACAATGAAGGACGGGTGTCCCGGCTGTTGGGGAATGATAGACTGCCAAAAATTTATTATGTAGAGTCACCCGTATCTCAAGTGACTCAGTGATTGGGGAGTGGAGAATGACCGAATGTTCACAAATGCAGTTGCTAGATTTGGAAGCATTCATTCATTCCAGTCTCCCCAATCACTGCAAAGGCATTTTCAAAGGTACTCTACTGCTTGAGTGAGTGAATGATCCTCACCAAAGCGTTTACAATGTACTACCTGGCTCACAAGCGTCCACGTTGTCGTCATTATCATCTTCGTCCACGCCATCGTCCACCTGCTGCCACGGTTCCAGCTCCTCTTCTTCACACTCCATGAACAACTCCGTGTCCATGTTGCTATGGAAACCACATCAAGCCATCATACCATGAGCACACACGAACACGTGGGGCGGAGTCAAGACTATTGGACTGGAAATGACTCCAGTCAGTATTTGCCAATTTTTGGGCCACATGCAGAAGAACAATAGACTGGTCACTCTGAGGGCAATACCGAGCCACGCCCAAATTACACACATATGAGAGCCAAGATCCGAACCGAGAACCTCCAAAGTGTAACTTATAAGGTGCTAACCACCGTGCAGACCAACAACACATTTGTGATTCAAATCAACACACACAAGACTGAAAATACTGAAGAATTAAAGTGTCTAATGTGTGTCTACTTAGTTGGTAATCTAGGCTAAAATAAAATAAACAAAGCTAAAATTAACGAAGCTGAGAGCCCTGTCAGCATTTCCGCTCCGCTGACCTGTAATGTGTGGCGGCGGCTGTAGGGGTCACTGCCGCGCCCCTCCTCGTCTATACTGATGTCTTTTTGTCTTTCTTCTTCGGTCTTCGGTTGCGATGGCTTAAAACGCGCCCGCCAAGTGACCGGAAAGAGGACATAAACTCTAAGTTTGCCCAACGCAGGGGGACATAAAGGGTGCTTTGTTCTATTGGATTCTGTTTGCTTCGGTTCGGCTGAGCGGCGTTCGGTTGGTCAAGCACCGCCCCTCCGATGCACTGAGCGTTCCCTCCGTGCTCCCGCCCAGCGGCGTGACGAGATTTTGCGAGACATGAGGACCTTAACGGGCCGAGTGGAACTGAAGTGAGCAGAACCGCTCTTACCTGCCGCGGTAACGCAAAGCCCCAATAAAACAACGGCGCGACCAGCCAACGAGTGCGGCCGGACCGACGCACGGACGGACGGCAACAGACGAAATCGCGCTGGGCGGGACTTCCGCTTGATTTTTGCTTTGGTGCCGCAGATTGGTTGGTGTGTATTACGTCACTTCCTGGTAGGCGGCATGCTCACTTCTTCATACATAAAAACACACAAAAAAAAACATACACGAAAAAGAATAAGAGTTTGAGAGAAAGGCATCTGTTAAATTGCAATGTCCAGCTTCTGAGCGGGGCTGCATTGTGACGCATCTCTCTCTCACACACACACACACACACACAAACACACACCCACACGCACCCCCCCCCCAAAAAAAATGATTGGACAGGAAATTATTTGTATGAAGTTTGGCGTTTAACTCAAATGACCTTGACTTGATTTGATTATAAATTAATTCAAGTAAAAATTAAATTCATTGCTAGATCAGTTGGAATACTAATATAAAATAATTTATGTACAGTAGGTACACACATGGTGTCCTCTTTGACAGGAAGTCATGTGTTCATTTCGCCTGTGTGTTTTTTAATCCGATCTAATCAGATTTAATCTGGCTCCGCCCTCTCCATGTTTTGTCCTGGTTCACTGACCTGCACACCAGAATGCAGCAATCTGAAAGGCAGAACCCTCTATGCACCGGAACACTCTATACACCTGAACAGAGTGTTGAGCAGAACACTCTGTTGACCAGAGCACTTTCTGGCCCAAAACACTATTTAGACCAAAAGACGTTGTGGACCAGAATAACCTGTGGACCGGAAAACTTTGTGTATCAGAAACTGTGAAGACCAGACCATTCTGTATATCGGAGCACTCTGTGGACCAAAACACCCTGTTGACCAGAACTTTTTTTTCAACAAGAATACTTTGAAGACTAGAACACACTGTGGACCAGAGAACTCTGTGGACTGGAACACTCTTTGGAGCAGAGCAGTGCGTCTACGCACACAATGCCAGATGGGTCTGGTTTTCTGGTCCTGCCGTGGCCTGGTGTTGGGTCAGAGGCTGAGGCTGAGGTCGAGGTTTCGGAGGGACAGGGAGTTATGCTGCTGCGGGGAGGCGCCCTGCTCGGAGCAGTCCTGGTTATCTGTGAGAACAGCATCAGCTGCATGTTACCAATAACCTCGGCTCATTTGATCAAAAATCTGTGTGTGTGTGTGTGTGTGTGTGTGTGTGTGCGTGCGTGCGTGCGTGCGTGCGTGCGTGCGTGTGCGCGCGCGCGCAGGTGTCGCAGCGTTGCGCAGGTGGATTGGCGGTGGCGTATGCCGCAGTGGTGAGCGCCAGGATGGGAAGACGGTGCTGGTGACGGGCGCCAATACGGGCATCGGCAAGGAGACATGCAAGGAGATGGCGAGGCGAGGTGAGCGGGTGGGGAGGACAGCCATTTTGGGAAGGATCTTGCAGGAAGTTGGCACTTTGAGATGACATCATTACTGTGATGTCAAGTGGATCTACCCACGCACGTGCGCTTGGAGCATCATGACATCACAGGTCAGAGTTTGTGGTGAGGCCAAACAAAGCTGTGTAAGCCGATTAAGCAGACGATTACTTCCTCTGGCTGCATTTAATACTGCGGTGTACTTGCCATTAAACGGATTATTACTTCCTGTTGTACAGATGAATACTTGAGGTTCTGCAACGGATACAGCGGTACCTTGGTTTATGCGTTGTTTGAGTTACCAGCCATCACTTGGGCGAGGTTTTGCTTTGTCTTGTTGAAGTTGAAGTGAAAAAAAACATGGAGTCATGAAAGTAGTATGATGCCCTGGTATGTGTGGGGAAGAAGAGCTGCAGTCGTCATTGATTGAACAGGACAAACAAGTCAAACACAAAATGAGAATACTCGCAAGGAGCTGCCGTAGACCACAACTCACGCCTCGACACTCCGATGCAGACGATCGGTCCGAGTGAGACTGAAGCTCCTCATATCAGTCACTAGGCCACACCCCTTCACTCATACTTGATTCTCATCAACCGGTCACATTTATGGTCCCTGTTGCGTATCTTTCCAATGGTAGATGTGGAAGAGGAAAAATCCAAGCTTCCGCTTATAAATGCAATGATGATCAAACACCAGTAGATGGCATAGGTGAATAGCAGAGCTTTTGAAGAGATGATAACGATTAGGCAGTGAATCTCAGCTTGTCTCATCGATTATGAGGGAGATAGATGGAATAGCTTAAGCAGTTGACACTCCAACACTGCATGCATTATGTACCATATCCTGTCAATAGAGTATGTGTGGCTGTAGGGAGTAGAAAGTATATGAGAGAAAAGATTATGCAGTTCATGGAATGAACACTGTAAAAACAACTCAAGCTATTTTGCTTTATTAGGAACAAGTCAAGTCAGCTTTTATTGTCAAATATGCTCTGTGTGTAACATACAGCACAGATGAAATTACTTTCCTCTCTCAACCACAGTGTAAACATGTAGTACATTGAACACACACAGCTAAAATTTACATAAAGTGAATGAAGGTGGCAGTCAAAGGCTTGCGGTGTTAGTGCTTTGCAATGGTGATATGTGTCCCCTTAGGCGCCCGTGTAGTGATGGCATGCAGAGATCTGTCTCGGGCCGATCAGGCGGCAGAGGACATCCGTAAGTCCACGGGCAATGGCAACGTGGTGGTCCGACACTTGGACCTGGCCTCCCTCTACTCGGTCCGACAGTTTGCCAAAGATTTCTTGGACAGCGAGGACAGACTGGACATCCTCATCAACAACGCCGGTACGGCGGTCTGTCTCACCATTCCTGTCTTGTTGTCAGTCCACCAAGATTTCTGCCCCACTGTTTACCCATTTTGTCTGTCCGGATGTCTCACCGTATGTGTATTCAGGTGTGATGATGTGTCCCAAATGGCTGACGGAGGACGGCTTTGAGACTCAGTTTGCCGTCAATCACCTGTCTCACTTTCTTCTGACCAATCTGCTGCTTCCGAAGCTGAAGAGCTCCGCCCCCAGCCGCGTGGTAACCGTGTCATCCATCGCCCACAGGGGAGGTGAGACTTTTGACCGCTTAGTTTCCTGTGACTTTTAGCTGACGTTTGAACATTTATTTGTTCCAAATGTTTGTGTTCAGGTCACATCGACTTTTCCGATTTGTTCTTCAGCTCTCGTCCATACAGTCCGCTTCAGAGCTACCGGCAGAGCAAGCTTGCTAATGTGCTATTTAGCAGAGAGCTAGCACGCCGCCTGCGAGGTCTCACACACACACACACACCCACATACCCACACACGTCCAGTTTCTTTTTGCTTTCCACACCCCCAAATATTTATGTATGACAACACAAAGAGGGTTGAACATATCAGCTATTCACAACTAGCGAAAGCTAACAGATACCAAGAGACATTTTCATAAGCTAACAACCAGCGACTGTCATAAACTCAAGCTAGTGCAAATTTGCCAATACAGCGAGTCACCAGCATGATTTGATTAGGACAGTTCCTACGCCGGATGCCTTTCCTGACACAACCTTTCCATTCCACGAACCCATTGCCGAGTTAAGTTTGGAGCTGCGAATGGCAAGTCACAAGCTAAGACCTGCTAAATGAAACCAAGAGCCACTGACTAGCAGGCTAATTTCAAGACCCTTTCAAGTAATTTCAGTGATTTGTTTCTAAATACATGAAAACATATGCAAAGACTGAAAACAACTTAGTCGGTCTGGATTATTTGAGAGTGGCTAAAACCAAGGTGTACCCACGCGCACCAGACATCTTAGTGCCACATTAGCTGGCGCGGGTGCGGCGTGCACTCTCCTGTGATGATGCATTTGGCGCTCAGGTTCGGGAGTGAGCTCATTCTGCGTGCACCCCGGCGTCATCCGGACCGAGCTGGGCCGCCACGTGGAGGGTTGGTTCCCTCTGTTGGGGGTATTGCTGAGGCTACCAGCCATGCTGCTCATGAAAACGCCACGCCAGGGCAGCCAAACCAGTTTGTACTGCGCCATCACGCCGGGACTTGAGGACCAATCAGGAAGCTACTTCAGGTACGGTTGGTTGGAGGAGCATGTGCCTGTCCATTATCAGCAATGTCAAAAATGCTTCAGCTGTTGTTCGGAATCAGTACCGACTCACACAGCGATCTTGAGATTTTGGCCCTGAATTGTTTCTCCACCCAAAATTCATTTTTCCGATTTGTTCTTCAGCTTTCAATAGTGATTTGAGAGTAATTTGCCATATCTATATTTTTCCATATTGGACAAGAAGTTCACGCTCAGGCTGAAATGATTGATCGAAGATCCAAGTCCAACTAAACAACCAGCAGTGTCTGTAATTTTTGACTCATTCATAATGCCCCTCGAGATAAGAGTTGAATTTGTTCTCTCAATTTGAAATCATCCTTTCCCACTGAAATGGATGGGAATGCCATCAACCCAATCCAGTCTTCCCCAAAAACAACCCTCCCCAAAAATCTTTTTTTTCATGAGAAAATAGCGCATGCTATGAAAACATCCAACTCACTTGACAACAACTCGACAACTGTTCCAAAAAAGTAACTGTAAACTTCAGTTGGGAATGGTGAGAAAAAGCTAAAATACTTTTTGAACAGTTATTGCTGCCTAATGTCAACCATGAAGTCGAGCCATCAGTCACTTGAAAGTTGCTTGCTCCCAATGTTCAAGAAGGAGTGAAAACGCCATTTTCTTTTGGTTCCTTTGTGTTCAGCGACTGCGCCGTGAAGGAGGTGGCACCAGAGGGGCGGGACGATGAGGTGGCTGACAGGCTGTGGAGGGAGAGCGCGCTGCTGGTCGGAATCAAAGATACTTGCTGAGCTGACCCTCTTTTGGAATGGTGTGACCTCGCTCCCTGGGAGACAGCCAGCCAGCTAGCTAGCTACCCTGGCCAGCCATGTTGCTAATGCAGCGATGCCGTATCACGAGTTGCTTTAAAATACGATATATGAAGATTAGAATTCAAGTTAAGGTTGTAAATTAAGCTCATAAGATAAGATCCTAAATTAAGATAAAAATGTGGGGTGAAAAACATCTGAAGCTAATAAAACAAAGATTTGAAGAACAACCGTATCATGTGAAATTTGTTCCGACAGAAGACAAAGCACTCAAACTCAATCGACTCATGAAAATGTTTTCAATTTTGCCCAAATGTGATGTCTCAC
Organism: Hippocampus kuda; assembly: GCA_901007745.1. Taxonomy (NCBI): domain Eukaryota; kingdom Metazoa; phylum Chordata; class Actinopteri; order Syngnathiformes; family Syngnathidae; genus Hippocampus; species Hippocampus kuda. Next base: position 1,430 of record CAAKHF010022678.1, on the reverse strand, counting down.
TTCACTTACAAAAGCTTGCCCCCCCCCCCCCCCCCTCCTCCCCCCCCCCCCCCCATTTTCCCCCCCGGGGGGGGG
>CAAKHF010022677.1:0-16024 GCA_901007745.1 Hippocampus kuda | reverse complement strand
GCCACTGCTTCCCCTACAATGCCTCCTTCTGTGATAGCCTGAATGTACATATATTTTATTCAGAGCAGCCTGTCGGATTAGCAGAATATTCCGTGGATTAGGTGCTCTGCTGCTTTTTGTCTTTTTTATCCGGAGTCTCCGCGACTGAATGTGGTCTGCATTTCTAAGAAGCTTGATGGTGTGTTGAAGTGTTTGCATGGACTTGACAGATGCACTAATGTTTATGAGCGAGAGAGAAGAGGACTCATGAGGACCATGGAAGTTACATATGCATCTATAAATGCATGCATATGCATATATATATATGTATATATATATATATATATATATATAGATATAGATATATATATATATATATATATATATATATATAGATATAGATATATATATATATATATATATGCACCGGACTGTAAGTGCATATGCTGAAGCAATCTTTTTAATCAAAGCCAGCGTCTGCTGAGGTTTGCGCATCAGCTATTCATCTTTCGTTTGGAGGCGACGTCACGCGAAGGATGAGTGTGCATCCTGCGTGTGTACTTGAATGCGAGTGCGACCACAGAATGAGTATACGTTCCACATATGTTCAGAATTACACGTGGGCTTGCAGCAGAAAAGCAGTTGACAGGATGGAAAGTGGATTTGAAATGCCATTATATAAGTTTACAATCAGAGGGTGTGCCGGTGATTCAGATTATGGTAAAGATGTTGGCAAAATGAGGGAATGTTTTATATTTTAGTTTTTCGGGTGGTTTATTCATCATTCAGTGCAATGGTTTATGACTATGATAATATACGTGCGTATGTGGAAGGACTGCTTTCATGCGTGAGAGATTTGAAAAGTTTCTGTTGCTATACAGTGGAAAATCCTTATCCGAAAGCTCCCATAGTTTACTTCCAGGAAAAAAACACTTACAAAGCCTTGCGTTTTGAACACATAAGACATGTCTATATCTCACAAGGCTGGGAGCATTCAAAGAATTAACTCTGTTTTCTTTAGCTTTTTCTTTGGAATCATCAAGGTGTATCATTTAGAGCCCTATTTTCAAGCAAGGACTACAATTTAACTGCCTGCATTTCTTTGATTTGGTATTTTAGGTCAGGTACAAAAAGGGAATTTGCACCATTGTGGTACTGAACACAGCCGGTCCGTCCGTTTGGGAATGACAGATGCCCTTTTTTGGGATGGAGGAAGAGAGATTTTTTATTTTTAATAAGGACAGACATTTTACAAGAATGTGCAGATTCTTCTTGAACAAATAAGGCAATGTCCTCATCGTGCAGGGCCTTGCAAGGTTGGAATTGTTAATCGATGCATCAGGTTTCAATGAAACGCCCACTATTCATGTTTTAAAACAAAAGAGAATGCAATCTGACCCTTTTCTTATATTTTTTTCATTTATTTGTTCTTTTACTTGCTCTTTTTTTTTTTTTTTAATTAGTTATAAGCTTCCAGTTACTGGACCTGTTTGGTAAACAGCATGGAAAAAGTCCAAAAATGCACCGTGCAGGGCTTTATTGGAAATTGCAGGACATTAAAAATAATGACTATTTGTCAAAAACAGCATTGCTCAACTCAAATTGTTTCCTTGTGTATTGATGCTGAGAGATCATAAAAATCACTCAACATTGTCTGCGGTCTGCTAATTTCGAATATAATGCTTTATTATATATATATATATATATATATATATATATATATATATATATATATATATATATATATATATATATATATATATTTTGCCAAGCATCCCGAATCTGCTTTGACTTTTGGCCTATCACTGGGGAGCATCCGGGTATAGGCAAAGGCAGTGAATGAACGGTCAGGAGATTTATTTGTTTGCTGTAATAAGGACTGTAAAACAGTAAGAGCCCTGTGCAGCCTTGTGGCCCCCGCCACCTCCCACCCCCCTGCCCTATGGGTACAATCAAATGTTGCCAGTAAATCAATAGAGCTGGGAGAGGTTTTTATAACCGAAGTTTAACACCAGGCTCTAAGTGCTCCAGGTGGCAGCTCATTTGTTCATTATCCCAACATATCACAATAAACAATGGCAACTCTGATTGGACTGCCCCCGCGACTTCACCAGGAAAGAATTACAGAGGAAGAAGACCAAAATCTCACACAGGCAAGAGAAGGCTAATAAAGGAGAAGGAAACAAGAGGGTATTGGAATGGAACACCGAGAAGCATGCGGACAGCGCAGGTTAGAATGGACAGCGCATGAACTCTTCTGGCTGCCAGGCGACATTCACTCCTACCGTGTGCCTTATCAGAGTCAAGAGCAATAAATTGAGACACCAGTAGAACAAAGATTTGCCTTTCAGAAATGGTTCTCAATACCAATGCCAAAAAAGGACTCACTAATTTGGGGAAGAGACAAATCAAAACAATGCAGTTTGCATGGCGGACTGAAATTTGATTTCAAAATGAAGCCTGAATAAATGGCACTCAGAATATGCTTCTTCCTGTTGGAGGAAAACATGACAACACATGACCACGTTTGGTTTCACTGAAGCATGTTGAACTCTAATTTGCTCATTCCGTAGATGTGAATGTGAGTGTGAATCGATGTCTTTCTGTCATGCTTATAGCCACTCTCCCATTGTCAGTTCGGATAGGCGCCACAGCTCCCTCTTGACCTAAAACGGCATAAGCGGTACAAAATGGATGGATGGATGTATTACATACCCGACTAGGCAAGAATAAACCATATAATAGGGGAGGAATATGAAAGGGCCATTTGGAGTGGAGTGATTCACCTGTGACTTCACTACAACCGGATCGATTCCCAATCAGGGCACTCAGTCCAGCACAGTTTGTAGTCAGCTGCCATTGTCTGCAGACCCTGCCAAGACCCTGAACAGGCTGATAGACACAGAAAATGAATGGGAAGATGGATGGAATATGAAAGGAGCTTTCATACTGGGCTCACGCCTTGCGCGGAGAAACAAATTCAATGCTCAAATGGGTTCATCTTCACAACAAACCTCCAAAAGATTCTGGTATCAGTATGTTAGAATGATGGGTGAATCGTTTGTCTTTCCGCCTCCTCTCATGTCATCGTCTGACCAAAACTTTTTGGTCGTTTGAGATTGAAATGTTGTTTTATTAGCTCATGTTGTTTTTGATTGAGCAACATCCAGAGCCCCAGTACTTTGTGGACAGGCTGTTCCAGGAGCATATGACGGCATAACACATGTGATTCACGCTGATGTCAGCCGCATGTGAAAGTCGGAAATAACGTGGCGAAAATGAGCAGTCGGTGCGCACTGAAACGTAAGAATCCCACTCCCAGGAAGAGATCACTTTTGCATATGTTTGCCTCATCATAACAAACCATGTTTGACCTTAACCGAGCGCTGTTGTGTATAAAAGTATAACAGGTCCCAGCATAGTGCCATAGATCAGGTAAAGGCATCACAAAGAGTGGAAAAGGAGATTGAAGAGCCTCCTTGCGCAGTTTGAGTAGTAAAATAGGCCTAGACAATGTTTGCACATGGCTTTACTCAAGGGCCCTTACGCCAATGTGAATGCATTTTTGCAGTCCCTTTGGGAATTGATCCTATAGACTTGTTTCTTTTTTTTAATTTTAGCCACATGTTTCTGTCTTGTAAACGTGAGTTTGGTACCCGCCACCACAATGTGTGATATAACAACATCGCCATCACATCAGTCTGGTGCAGCAAATGAGAAAGGGCGCCGTTATTCACATTCTGTGTGCTGAATTCATGACTCTTGTATAGGAGCGTGGCAGCTGGAGTTTGTAATTATGCAACACAACCTCTCTTTCTACTCGGCTGCCGACTTCTGCATAATTTACACGTCTATTAGCTCATCAATTACAGTGTAATTATTTCACGGCACCCGGCTAGCTTTTTACAGTATAATAAAGCAAGTCATCAAAAGAACACGTTCGACATACAAACGAACAAATATCAGAGCAAGCTAACAAATGCTAAATGATAATCACGATCTAAAACAGGTGTAGTAAACTTTATCCAAAATCCAATATTTAATTGTATAACTGTTTCCATTACTCTGACAATTTGGAGGAAAATCGTTTTTACTGAGCATCTTTAGACTTATGGCTGTTTCTCCTCACCTATGCACACCCTTTCCCCCCCTTTTCACCCTTCTTTGCTTTTTGATTAAAAAATAAATCAATAAAGGTTTTCATCAATTAAAGAAATGCATTATGCACGGTTTGTAATGGATACAAAACAAGGTACTTGCACGAGTTGAGAAATCTATTGAACGTCAACAGCAGCTCATTCAGTATGCATTACTTATGAAAAGGATAGATTTTTTTTCAGTGCAGTGAATACTAATTATCAATACAACACAAAGGGAATCAAAGTGTTTATGAGATATTTTGCATTAGGGTAATATGGTTGAAATTCCTAGCACTCACTTAAGAGAGATGGTGGTGGGGGCGGGGGGGTTCCACTCCACCTGCCCTCTATTTAAGTGAAGGCCCCTCTAGATTTCCTAGTAACAAACATTAGTGGTGGTCCCAAGCCAAACCACAGCTTACAAAACGCTATTAGGAATAAATCCTACGAAGGACGTGTTGTTATTTTCCCCAAAAGAATGAATGGAAATAGAAATAATCTGTTCCAGTGTGGAACTGTCGCCATTATGAAACCACTAATAACTTTAGAGGCAATTTTTAGTATCACGTTAACATAATTGCTGTCTTGCCAGTATAAAAAAAAATGTTGTTGATGTTCGAATGGAAAAAGTTCAACTGTGACGTAATTTCAGAACATCTCAAATGATTTTTTTTTCTGACACCAGTAATTAGACAAAATACAATAAGTACAACATGGAAATTTTCTTTTTCTTTTGTAAATTTGACAAAGTAATCGTTTTCCTCAGCGAAAAAACCCGCAAGTGTGACATCAATTCAAGAACAACAACAGCACAGCTCAATATTGAAAGTGCACAAAGCAAGTAAGAAATTGTTTCAGTCAGCGATTTTTCAAACATGTCTGACGGCATTCAGGTCTTTGAAGATTTGGAGGAAGAGGAGGTTGTTGGCAACATTTATGTTGGACCTTGCATGTATGAGCCAGATAGTCAGAATTTGGACATGGAGTGGAAACGTGAAAAAGATTGTGATTGGAAGAATGGTATGCTATATAGGCTGCGGTTACTAGCCTAGCGTTATTGTTTGCAATTCATAGTGGGTTGATGTTCTACATTGTCATTGCTAAGGTACCGGTAGTTCTGTTGCGTTGTTGGCCAGACCGCACAATATACCGGCAGCCTTCTAAAGTGTTGCCTGTTGCAAACCATGACAGAGGATTCCACCCATGCACACATAATTTGAATGTAAACAACAGCCAGTTTTTGATTGATTGGACTAGCAATACAGTACATTTTTCAAATAAAATTTCCGATCGTAGTATCACGATCATGAGCAGGATCATGATCAGGCTTTTACAGAGCTTGCGGATGAGCCGTTCATTTGTGTAGTGTGCAAATGTGCAGATGTACCTTGCGGTGGAGATTAATGCAAAAGGTATGATTCCATTCATGAGCTAAAAAAAAAATTAGCAGAGGGCTGCAGCATCTCTCCAAATTGATGTGTGAAAAACACAAACATGGTGCACAAAATGAATCGAAGAGATTGTACTGTAATAAACAGAGATGTCATATATTTGCAGCCCTGCATTTTCAACGATAGTCCAGGATCAGCAGTGAACGAGTTCACACAGCTGTTTGGGCTGCTGCAGGTCATAGCAGTGATAAATCTGGGGGAAGCTAGTCTCGGTAATGGACTCCAGAAGGAGTCCGGGAGTTTAACACTGATGAGCAATGGAAACTGTGGTCAGCATGAGAGCAGTCTGAACTGCCGAACAGGCGTGGACAAGATGGGAGGAAGGAAACAGCCAAATGTTCCAAGGCCCAGCCACACGGCTCTATTTTTGGAGAGGAGGGAAAAGGAGACAGCTGCGCAGGAATGGAACATTGCATGTGGCTGACTGCTGAAGAGGACGCACAAAGTCAGCAGAACGAGAAGTGTGCAGAGAAATGAATCGCACTGAGGCGCTGCCTACTTCAAAACTTTCATGTCATGTGTGCCGTTTTGTTTTTGTAATGACTGAAGGCACAAATGCAACACGGCGAGCCACCGTTGCATAAGTCTGTGGAGACACGTGACAAATTGTGTGGTCGTTGTATCCGTTTCTCCATTCATTTAGTCGGCAGCGTTTATTGTCTGGTCAACAAACGCCAAAAGCAAAACGCATCAGTGTTTCTGGGGCCTACAAAGATTTCCAGCTTTGTGTATGAAGCTACCATTTCCACTAGGGGGTGAACTTTGGTTTGCCTTGACAGGGTTCGGAGCAGTCTTGTGTTCCCACCATATGGTGTGTAGGCGGGATAGCAATGGCTGTCTCAGCTATGCAAATAGTGTGACATCATAACAGCATGACTTGTGTAAAATTGCAGATGAATTTAACTTTAAATGTATGCTGACATTATTTGGCATAGTCAAATCGCAAACAGTTGTGATCCAGTCTTTGTTCTTCTTGTCTTCCTGAATTCGTCTTTCTACTGTAACTTGAGAGAAAGGACAAGTTAACGTTTAGTTTCATCTTGCACAAGCAAACTACACCGTGCTGGTGAGATTACTGCATTGCAGGCTTGTTGATGCAGTTATTGCAGGTAAGCGTTATAATTCAAATATTCACCTTGGTCTGATGTGGACAAATATAATGCCTGCCATGTTGAAACAACCATGCCTGAATTCCTATTTTCATACATTTATCAATGATTACAGATTTTTGTACATAATAGTCAAGAAAATCCAGGGATAAATATGGCATTTTTATGGCATTGCAACGGAAATGATCAGAATTCTTTGAATAGTCCAGATGGCACGACTGAGCCAATTTCTGGGGCTCAGGACCCCTCCCACCATTACATTTTCACCTAGGCGAAGAGTTTTTGAGTAGGAAAAAGCAACCTATGTGGAGATTTATTTGGACAAATAATGACACCATAAATAATTCTGCACTGCATGCCTATGTCCAAATGCCTGCTTGTTCTTATCCTGGCAGGTGTAAGCAAACCCTTGCTCAGGCAAAAGCACACCAGCTATAAAGGGAGACAGGAAAAGGGGGAGGGAGGTCAGACTGGTGGGTGAGGTATTTTTTTTTTTTTGGTGGTCTGCAGTAAGTGCTTTCTCACATTCTGTTTTTCCTGCATCACCTTTAACCTCTGAATGATCTTTGATTCCTTCCATTTGTTGGCCACAAAAGATTCTTTGTGAGCGTGCCACCGTAATGGTTCCTGCATTGATATGCATATTACCCTCCAAAAGATGCAGTTTGGTGCAATGCTATTGACGTGCATGCACCGTCACCGCCGCTTATTGTCTCGATAATTGATCGTATTGATCGCGGTCAGTGAAAATGAACTCAAAGAGTTGTTTAAAAGGTGAAGATGCTTGAGGAGAATCGATATGAATCAATAGTCAAAAGGGCTAGACTGTTATTGCCCCGCCGTGTATTGGGTGGCCTCGGCTGGTTCCAGTTTAATTTGGCTTTTATTTGTGTTTTGAGTTCCAAACATTCTTGCCACGAGGCTTGTCTGGCTTATGTCTTGACAAAGTAAATAAATCACGGCGTACCTTTGCCGGGCGGGTTGGAATGTCAAAAGTCAGGAGGTCAGCAGAGCCGACAGCCAAATTAGGTTTGAGGACGCCGCACACATTTGATTACCGCCTAACCGTGTGTCCTGGGAAACTGATGTCCAAGATGGCTGGCTGGCGAGTTGGGAGATTGGAAAGTAAAGTGCGCAAACGGAGAAGCTCAGTCACTTTGTGTGAAGCAGTGCAGCCCTACGTGCGTTTGACACTGTGTCGCTAGTGAACATTCAGCTTATAAGGCAAAGTTGATGCTGGAGTAGCAATGCTCTGCATCAGCCTGTCACAGAAATGCAAATGTGAATTCAATTGCTTTTCAACTACATACTCCCAATTTTCTAACAAAGTGCACGGATATGCGAAGAAACATCGTTTCCAGCTCGCAAGTTGATAGGCCGAAAAATGATTAGCTCGCTGGCCGCCCAGAGCAATAGCAGATGGACACTTGACGAAATGTCCTTATTAATTAACGTATATCAGCGAATGTCATATTTCAACCATTTATAATCCCTTTTTCCCCAGTTAATCTAAGACATGATTCATCAACAATCAATGCCGCACGACTGACTTAAAGGATCATCTCATCTGGTATGGTTCCAATCGCAAACCAAAAATGCCCCACACGGTACACGAGTACGGTTCGAATGCAGCGTCCTTTCTTCCCTGTAACAGCCTCATAGATTCATCTTTTCCCTGAAATATATCAAACATTTCAGAACCGCTGCATGTTCAGGCCCACCCCCCCCCCCACCAAAAAAAAAAAAAGAAAAAAATATATATATCTCACCAGTCCAAAATCCATCACACTGGCATCGTAAAAAAACATCATTGCCATCCACGTCAGCATGACAACAACAGTATGACTAGATATGAGATCTTAGTGTCAGTTATGCTTTGTTTTTGAAGGCATGTTTGGGTGTATGGCTGACCTGAAAATTAAATGAACCAGAAATCAGTTTTGACCCTAAAAAAGATTTGATTGAAATGAAAATGTAATTCCAACTGGAATAATAGCCTACATTTTATTTCAATATATTGATGATATTTTGTTTTGTTTCCTTACTGTGGATTTATTTTTCATTTCCGTGTTTGTGAACTGACAAAGCTTTTTCAAATTCTTGGTTTACACATTCAGTGTTTTCATTTTTTTTAAATCTCCCTTTGAATTTCTGTAAGAGGCAGCATTTAAGAAGACTGAAGAGTGACATCTTTTTTCTTCTCCACAGCTTTTCTGTATTCAAGGTCAACCTTTTCCATATGCTCCTGCAAAGTGGGCTTCTTTCGTTGACTTCTTTCCTCCTCCATTTGTGTAAGACTCATTTCCACCCACATTTTGGCATAGACTTTATTGACGGATGGCCTCCTTGACTCCAACCAGCTCTATTTATCTGGGCTTGGGACCAGTACTGTGTTGCCCCATCCACCCAACCATGCCTCCACCCAGAGCAAGGATTCCAATGACATTGAAAAACACATCATAAAAAAAAAAAAAAAAATACGCCTGTATTTTGTGTTTTAAAGCAAAGTGCCAGTTCTTTCATCCTTACTCCTCACGTCCTTGCCTGCTTGCTCGCTAGCTTGCTTACTGAGGTACATGGTGACAAAATACAGATAAGATTTAGCCTGGATACATGAAACTGAATGAAAATGCTCCAGATAGACACCTCAATTGGAATAATCAGGCCAAAATAATTTTGTTTCATTCGACTACAAAATGATTTTTGCAATACCTTGTTTCTGCTCCAACGGCAACATTTATTTTACAAACTTAATGATGTCTGTCTTGGCTCCATGCAAACACAAAAACATTTGAGATGGGTTTGGGTCAAGGGTCTTAAAAATAGTTAAAATAATTGGCGACGAGTTAAGCACTGAGCTCCTGTTGACATTTTATAGTCAGGAATGCCACTTCAAACAAATTAGTGCTTAGAAAGCTTGAATGATAATTTTTCTTGTCATCGGAAACGATAAAAGTGGATGTTTGATATGTGGGTTTCTCGCCACGCAATGAAGGGAAGCTTGTGGTTCTCCCTCCTCATCGTCGTCTCATTATAAATCTTTGCGGTGATTTATAATGTGGCTTTTGGCTGAAAAAACAGTTATGATTTGGCACAAAGCAGACACCGTGGACGTGTGACTTCAACAAGCTGCCAGCCTCACTGTGCACACCGTGGAAATGAGAGCGCTAAGGAGCCTCTCCGGTGGCCATTATGAATGTAAAGTCATGCATTATAGATTCACAGGTGAATTTATTTATTCTCCTGCAAAAGTCGGAAATGTAATCCGGGCCCGAATCGATGCGAGCGAGTTCATCTCTGTCCGCCTAATCATTCGCTAATGGCTACCATCAATTGTCGGCCCTCAGCTTCACCATTCCTGCACTTGCAATTAAAGTCAACAAGCACATACTGTACTGTTGGCTAAAGGTGCTTGAGCGTGGGATTCCGGGTTAATGTATTGATTATCCTCTGCATGGTGAATTGGATTTATTCCGCATCATCAGTCTTGTTCATTTATTTATAAGCCTGCTGTAATTCATCAAAAATGAAAGATTTTCCATCCCGGTGATGGGTGTAAGCGCGGACTCTCGAGGTCATCAAATGTGTTGTTTTTGATTTTAACTATAACACTAGTTGGCCCATTGACAATATAGAATTTACCAAACGTAGAAAGGAGTCACTCTGTATATCGCCTGTAAGTCACACAGATTTTAAAACGCTTGTGAATATGTGACTTATTTATTTTTAGCTCGGAGGGGAGCATGCCCTGAACTCACACAGCATTGACAAATACAACACAGTACAAAGGGATTCTCGCTTTTGGAGCAGTATTATTTATTCATGAAGCCCTGGAGTCTTCCTGTCCATTCAGACATCAGTGTAGTGGGTCTGTTTCACTCTTTTATCTTGTTAGGGGAATATATCGACATTGGTCTGACTACATAAGCACATCACACAGAGTAGAAAGTACCTTTTTTTTTTGGTGTGTGCACTGTGTCGCATGTCGTCGCCCATGAACTCCATGTCTGCTCTATGCCTATATGCATGATGTGATTTGGATCTTTACTTTGGTGTGCAACCAGGTGGCATAAAGACACAAAGTTATGGTATAAGTAACATAAAACATTTTTGGAGTGTTTTTCATTTTTGTTGTTGCTGTGAGGCCGAAACGCTAACCAGTCCACCGACCCCGGCATGAAATTTAGTAATTCAGAAATCCAATGAGTATAAATATACTGTAATTATCAAACCTCATGCAGTTTTTCTTTTCTTCGTAATTTGTGTCAACAATTTTGTGTTCGTTCGAAATGAAAATATGTTTAAAAACAACTTTTGCAGAGAATTGTTTGACATTTTGTCAGTTTTATTTTTATTGCAGGGTGAAAAAAAATAACACACTTACGATCCCATTTCTATTTTTCTGTAGTATTGGATGAATTACAAAAGGTTATTTATTTATTTTTTTTTGCCATATTTCATGTGTAAATAAATACATAATTTGTAATTGGACAGCATTCTTCTGAGAATTCAATTCTCACAAAATAACTTTATTCTCAAATTATTTCAACTTTATTCTTGTGAAATTATGTATATTGCAACTTGGTTCTGTCCTGTTGCATCTTTTTCTCTGTTGCTTTTTTCCTCGTAATATTACATTTTATTACTGGCATTTTTTTTTACCACTGGCCGGATGATTTCCAACAAGAGATGTTCATACAAAATTTTATTGGTATTGATTCAAATTATTCTGCCTGGAAATCTGAGTGCAATTGGTGCCTGCCGCCATTCAAGCCTTGGTAATTAATTCCACTGCATGGTACGGAACAGCCATTGTGCATTCAAAAAAAAAAAAAAAAATCTCTCCACATGTCCATAATTCAAAAGACAAACAGCTCCTTATTTTTTGATAGCAATCTCAATTCTTGATATATTATTCAAGCGATGCTTCTCTTTGTTGCTGGAAGTAATCCACCGTTTAAGTAACTGCTGAGCTCAAGGGAGCATTGCTACTGTATGCACAACACATTGTGTGCGTCTTCACTGTAAGCTTTCTTCCTTTGGCATTGATGCACACTAATGTACTCCACCTCCCCTTGGGTGGATCCGTCTGCATCATCTCATCGCAATCCCATACATCCATCTCCGATCGTGCGCCGCCTGTTATAAAACACTTTTAGGCAAGCGGGGCTGCTTTTGATTGCTGCTGGCCAGCATGCGGCCTATTCATCGTAATACAATATTCTCCCTGTAGTGTGCACCTGTCTCCCACTGACAAGCGCGCATCATCTTGGAGGGGGGTCAGCAGGGGTCTCCCATCACTGTCCGAACCTACCGTCTGACTGACGCAAATCCTATAGAATGGCTCGTTTTCAACTTGAGCATGCGTCCCCTCTTGACACTGCCTGCATGCCTGCAGATCACCAGTAACAATATCACCTTTATAATCAATCTCCATGGTGCGTTTGAGGTCCCCGTGGAAGCCATTGATCCACGCTTTCATGTCACGCCCTTTCATAAATTGCAACCTTTTTGATATTGGCATGGCCTGATCACTGCGGTGGAGAGTCACGCCTGTGTCGCTCTCAAGTGGGATGACGATGGAGACAGCGAGTCCCAGGCAGAGCCGCCGCGGTGTCACAGGTGTCAATACCGCTGCTTCTTATTGACAATTGTGCTCCTGTGGACCCCCTGAAATGACATCTTAGATGACTAGACCCCACTTTAATCCTGACCCTATACCTCATCCCTGAAATATGTAACTGCATGGCCCCTCAGAGTGGAATTGATTTTTTTCCCCCATTCGGACATCCAAAAGACTTTCAGCGGCGGGTTACGCCAAATGTGAAGGTTGGTAGGACTGATTACAATCCGTAGCATTAGACAGACCTTTATTCAGGAAAAAAATGATTAAAACAAGTATTTTCTCAAACAGGCTGTGGTCGGAAAGGTGTTGACGAGAAATGGGCATAAAGATCACTGCAGTGGTGGCTTGTGACTTTCAGACGCAGGCCTTTATGAAGAACCCAACACCCCAACATCCACCGCCCCATCCCAGCATTAGAACTTGAATTGGTAGAAAGTTGACTCAACACAAAAACAACTTCAATTGGATCTGAAATTCTGTCTGGCCAAAATGCTGAGTGGCTACTAAATCCGGGAAACCAGAAGCGACAGTGGTTCAAATGTTTGTCTTCCATGACATCCATCCATCCATCCATTCTCTCAACCACCTCTCCTGTTCAAGGTCACGGGTGCTGAAGTTCATCCCAGCTGACTTTGCGCGAAAGGCGGGCCGCAGCCAGAGCTTGCCGCCAGCCAGTGCAGGGCACATATTGAGACGGGCAATCATTCACACTCACCTTTACTCCGTCACTGAGTGAGAACTGAGTCCACATTACCTGCGCTGAACAAAGTCACGCAAATGTACGGGTAACCATTCACACCCAATTTTCATCGTGTGTGCGTTGATGTTTCTCTGCTATGCTAAGCCGTCAGGGTTTGCATGGCTCAGAAGTGACGGTTAAGATGCTTAAAGTCATCCATAAACTGCCCATTGTTTTAAGAGGGCCGGCCATGGTCATTTGATACCGCCACTCGACCGCTTCCTCGCCCTTAAGCCATCCTGTTATTTGACTCTGGCGGCACATGTGGGAGCTCAGTGGATGAAATATTGCCATTATAAGGCGAGTGACTGCACATTGCTGGTGAGGGATGTGTGCAAAGCCTCCTTTGCCACGAGGGGAAATGTTAAGAGCTCTGACTGAAATCTCATTGTGGGAATAAATGCTGCAGCCCGCTCCTAACAGTGTCATTTGCCTTTCCTTGACACATGCTCTTTTCTCGACTGGAAGCTCCTCATTGAGTTAATTAACATGTTAAGAAATAATGAGAAGGAGACCATTTTTACATGTCCGTCAGTGCATGATGGCTAGTTTCTCTTGAAGTGCAATGAGTCGTCCGGGCTGACAGCAGATGGTGCTCTTTGGGCACATACGCTTTGGCCCGCTCCTTCGGGCAATCCATCATCATTCTCCTTCCCTGTCTTCTCCCCTCAAAACCACTGAGAGGGATTCTGGACCACCATCCTCCTTGCCATCATTTACCTTTCTATGGCAGGAATGTCAGCCTGCTCAGCCTTGAGCTTTTTTATCTGGGGAGCCGGCGGCAGCGAGTCGGCGTGCAGTTTAGATGGTGATCCACAGGGCGCTTCTTAATGATGTGGTTCACTGATAAACCTGGCAAGACTGGCTGACAGAGCACGGTGACTGTGTGGCGAGAAAGCAAAAAAAAAAAAAAAAGACACACGGTGAATTGAGACGGCGAAAAGAAAGCGCAGAGAGAGGGCAACCAAAGTTCAATGTTTTAAACTTTCAAACTTGTCTTCAATTCCGCAAATGGTTGCGTTAGAGAGCATATGACGAATGGCTTTCCAGGAGAGGAGGCATCTGATGAATACACTTGAAAGTGCTGGAAGCTAACTAAGTCACAGTGGATTTGCATGAAAACAAAAGGAATAATTTCCACTGGAAAAAAAAAGAGGTTATGTTTTTTTTCTTGCCAGGATTACGCAAAAGTTACATGTGATCTTGTCATCAAATCCGACTTTTATGAAAAGGGTCTTCCATTTTGTTATTCCATTTTATTTGTGTGTCGTGAACTCGCATGGTCACGGTTTGGCATTCGCAAATTTGGAGCTCATCACTATAGCTAATACCATAAAGTTCTTCATAGAAACACAATGAACACAAATGAACAAAAGTATTGGGACACATTCAGGAAATGAAAATGTCAAAACACCAGGACCCTTTGATCCCTCTATTTGCAGGTATAACAGCTTCCACTCTTCTTCTGAGACTCAATTTTGGATTCTGTCTGTGGTAATGTTTGGCCATTCTTCCAGGCAATCATTTGCTCTTCCACTACAAACTCATTCAAGCAGGCTTTGTACACTGGGACACAGTAATGGTGGGAGAGAAAACTGTCATCCTCAGGCTCAGCAAGGGAAGTGCTGCAAGGGCAGTCAGGGGAGGCAGTTCCGCCCTGTTGTCTCTCCTGCATATAAAAAAAAAAAAACAAACAAAAAACAATGAAAGAGTAAATGTTTTTTTTTTTAATTTATAAAAAACAACTCAACAGCAATGAACTTGATCTTACATGAAATATTGTTGTATTTCTTGCTATCATGTTGACGAATTCATTTAATTATCATGACCATGATTGAAATGTTTCAGTGAAAGCAAACAAGTCAAAGCAAAGTTTTCTGTGGTTGGCAAGGTTGACATCTTAACCTACAGTCACTGACATTCTCTTTGAATGTGCAAGTGAAAGTTGTTTTCATTTTATTGAGGTGTGTGTACATAGCAAGTTCGCCACAACCTCTCTGAACCATATCTGCACCGCAAATGTTTTAATAGGCCAGTATGTTGCACGAAGCCGATCAGGTGTATTTCAGTGTTGAGATTAACCCCCCCCCCCCCCACCACATCCACTCAGCAAAACCGTATTGGGCAGTCGATTGGGATGTGTTGTAATGTGATGGGGGATAGTTTGAAATGATCCCCTGCTCTGCTAAATGTATGACAAGCTACTTCTAAAAGGGTCAGCGTAGCGCCCTTGATCCACTGGAGCCTTTAAATACACATTCTGCTGCTTTCAGCATATAAGATAAGATAAGATAAGATAAGAAAACCTTTATTAGTCTCGCAATGGAGAAATTCCCAATTCACAGCAGCAAAGTTATAAAAGGAAGAAGAACAACAACAAAATATAGGAGCTGCTGGAAAGGCAGCCACTCACGCGGCGCCATTTTGAAGTCAAAATAACAAAAATAACACAACACAACACATAGGACACAGACAGTCGTGCAATCTTGACCACTTTCCTGCATACACTTTGTTGTCTGAAGCAGTTATAGATGAAAGAGGAGAGGATCAAAGTGTCCTTTCACCAGTGGATCAGAGACGTCATGCTGAAAATGTGCACACGTCTGCTACAGCACGAAGCTGTAGCGTCCATTGACGAAAAAGAGATTGGCTCACATCTCCTGTCCCATGTAAATCCACTTCAGTTCCAAGCCGCGACTCCCAGTTCCACATCCGCATCGGCGCTCCGCGCTAACGCTCCTTTCTTCTCGTCGTCGGCTCCTCAAGCCTTACATCCATCCAGCCGCAGACCGTTCAACAGCACTGACCTCTCCGCTGAACAAAGCGGGGCTGTGAAAAATGCTGCCCATTACAGGCGCAAGACACAAGCGCCCGGGACTGTCCAGCAACGACAGTCAAATAGCGCCGACATTCCTCCCAGGCAAAAACAGTGCTGGTATACCCATGCTGCCGAGAAGGCGCAACCACCAAGCACAGAGTCT
>CAAKHF010022676.1:0-16697 GCA_901007745.1 Hippocampus kuda | reverse complement strand
AGGCTCTCTCCAGCTCCTCTCTGAGCCCTTGGTATTTCTCAAGTTTCTCGTATATATATATATATATATATATATATATATATATATATATATATATATATATATATATATATATATATATATATATATATATATATATATACACAACAATATCAATATGATCAAATTACAGGAGCTCAATCCATAGTGTACCCAATATAAGAGATAAGATAAGATAAGATAAGATAATCCTTTATTTGTCCCACACTGGGGAAATTTACAGCCTTCAGCAGCAAGATTGTAGGTAGAAAATTAATATATGTACAATCCATTATTTATAACTCTTTCACAAAATCTGAAGCTCTAACAGTGAGTGTGCACACACACACACACACACACACGCATCTATACATACATATCCACACATTGCGAGCACACATCATCATTGTGTGTGTGTGTGTGTGTGTGTGTGTGTGTGTGTGTGTGTGTGTGTGTGTGTGTGTGTGTGTGTGTGTGTGTGTGTGTGCGTGCGCGCGCCCAGGGGCCTCAGGACCCGGCCCATTCGGGTGCCCCACCTCCGCCGGATAAGTTCGGCTGGCTGAGGAAGTTCTGCGGCCGCGGGATCTTCAGGGAGCTTTGGAGGAGTCGCTACGTGGTCCTCAGAGGAGAACACTTGTTCATATCGGAGAAGGAGGTCAGAATGACGAGCATCACACCGTGTGTGTGTGTGTGTGTGTGTGTGTTCCACACGTACGCATGCTAACAGGCAGATATGCATACACAGGCACTGAAACACACGCGAGCACAGGTACAGTGCATACGCACGCATGCACACACATCACATACAAAGCTGCATATCCACAAAATATTGCACACACCTAAACACCCATACAAACATGCACTCCCCCCCCCTCCATCCCAACACAGTCACTCACATGCAGTCACATGCGCACGGTCAAACAGGAAGACACTAAAACAGACATGCAGTCAGATACAAACATAGAAAAACACGCAGTCGCATCGAAACACATGCACGTTGGCAAACACGCGTGCACAAACCCAAAGACGCGGGCTGCCGGCTGAGCAGTCAACACGTGCGACTGAATCAAAGATCATGTGACACCACCGAGCCTGCAGCTGATGAGCATTCATTTGCACACGGACTTGCAAAGATATGGATGCCTGAGCAAATGCACATTTATACACGCGCGCGAGCGCACACACACACACGCACGCACGCAAAGACGCAGTTAGTCATTTCCAGGCTGAGATTTCAAATGGATGATGCTTTTGAACGAGCGCATTAACTATCACCGCGCAATCATGTGTCGGCTCTGCGTTAGGGTCAAAGGACTGTTATTAGTGCCGCGCTAACGAGCTGAGAGGCATTGAGGCGTTATTATCAATCCCTCTCGCCGTTTCCCATTAGGAGCTAAAGAACATGCGCGCCTACCGAGCGCGCAAGCTCGTGCGTTTTGTGTGAATCGCCGGCCAGTATCATGTCGATCACATATCGACACACTTATTGACTCGTTTGTACCGCCGCCTTCTTACGTAACAGTTGTCTGCACTGAGCGCTCGCGCAGGTCATGTGGTTCTGCACATGCGACCAGTATGGCTGCAATTTCCAAAGGCAATGGCGTCACAACAGCTGCGTGTCTGGATGCAGTGCCAGAGATTTTCAGTCATGCACACGAAGGGAAAGAATTCCCGCAATTTGAGTGAACGTGTTTCAGTATTGCACGAGAGCGTCGTGGTCTTCTCTGAGCGTTGCCGTGTTGTACCTTCTCAGGTGAGGGATGAGCGTAAATCTCAGGAAGTCGTGGACCTGGCTGACTACGAGCGCTCGGAAGAGTTGAGGAAGGCCAAGAGTCGCAGCAAGAAGAACCACAGCCGCTTCACACTCATCCGATGCCGACGGCGCGGCAACACGGTCGGTTCAACGCCTCCTGCACATTCCGTCATCACTGCGTCGGGTCTTTTATACAATGCACCTAGACAATTCGAGGAAGAAAAAAAAATCCCTGTCACGAGTGATGAAAGATTCCAAATGCACTTAACTCCGCTCAGAATCATTCATCAGTCAACACCATATCAAGATTTTGATGCAGTAGCCATTTTGGGATTTCCAAATCCAATCAAAGTGACTAGAGGACGGAACTAGATCGTTCCTGAACCCTTTCGGGGACAGCGGTCACGACAGTGGACAGCTTCTCATGTTATCAGATTACAGGGTGCACGAAAGGGTTAAAATATATGATATATTGATTAGCGACTACATTTGGAATCATCCATTCATCCCTTACTCCTGAATCGGTACAAAGGGGTTTTATATGGTGGACTAATTTTATATTTTTCCAGCGCTGTGATTCAACTCATCAATTTGTCTACAACTCACTCCACATTCATTCATCTGCTTATCCTCACAAGGGTCGTGGGGGGTGCCGGAGCCCATCCCAGTTGTCTTCGGGCAGTAGGCGGGGGACACCTTGAACCGGTTGCCAGCCAATCGTAGGGCACACAGAAAGAAACAACCATTCGCGCTCACACACACACCGAGGGGACAATTTTGAGTGTTCAATCAGCCTGCCGTGCATGTTTTTGGAACGTGGGAGGAAAACGGAGTACCCAGAGAAAACCCACGTAGGGGAACATGCAAACTCCACACAGGGAGGCCGGAGCTGGAATTGAACCCGATATCTCTGCACTGTGAGGTCGACGCGCTAACCACTAGACCATCGGGCCGCCCACGCACTGCACAGTGGATAGGAAATGATTCCCAGCACAACCCACATGTCATCGTCTGTGATGTCATTTCCTGTAATATCATGATGCAATTGAAGTGCGGAAGAGTTTCGGATCCTGGGCGTGGGATTTTTTTTTTTTTAGATCATTTTAGGACAGTTTATGGAAGTAGTTGTAGTTTTTCAGGGCGAGGAGGATTTCAGTGTAAGAGGTGTTTTGGGAAGTAGGTGGGCTCAGGACGAGGAGTCGTTTCGGAATTTGGCATCTTTGTGAGGTGGAAACATTTCGGGGGAAGGTTTTGAATCGTGTCGGCATGGCTTCAGGAACTAAAAGGTTTTGAGGTGGAATAATTTCAGGATGTGGGATGCTTTGGGCTGAGGATGTTGGGGCCGGCGTCAGGATGTGTTGCAGCTTTTGGATGATGTCACCCTGAGGATTTGGGCCACTTTGCGTTTGGTTTTATTCGGGTGCTGAAAAAGCTTCCGAAGTGCAGCAGCGGGACTCTTTTGCGTGTTTTCGTGATGTCACAGGACGCGCAAAGAGATTTACTTCATCCCCGCCTGAAAGTCGCTACGTCGTCATTGGTGGATTTTCTCCGGCATCCCTCTGGTGGGCTGAATTTAATGCCAACGGCGACTCTGCCTCAGCCGTTCTGACTGGCTGAGCTTGGGGCTTGTTTTTTTTTTCCCTCCATGTAAAAAGATTTAATCCACAGAATCCCATTAGTGTGTCACTGGACGAGTCAGAGCGGAATAATCTGACGGTGTTAGCATTGGTGTTAGCAGCGGGGCTGTGTACTATCTTCATCCTCATCATCACCACAGTGACGTCATCTTCCAGCATGGACGGCGTGTAAAAAGATGTGATATCCCTTCCCTTGAGAGAGTGATGGACATTCGCATGCTCACATACGGGGGCACAATCGTCATCGCAACGTCTTCAAATGATGAGCCGGACATATCGTCCGTCCTCTTTCAGGTTCCCAACCTTCTCTTCCTGGCCGTCAGTCCCGAGGAGAAAGAGTCATGGATCACCGCTCTCAATGTCGCCATCGCCAAGGCCAAAAATAGAGTTTTGGACCAGGTCAGCAACTCTACGCAGTCACTCATCCAAATGTTCTTTTTTTTTTTTTTAACTCATGTTAGCATGTCCACAACTCCGCATAGCCACACAACCAAATTTGAAATTCCCGCATGTGAAATGTCAATTAACATCCAAATGTCCACATCTCCCCATGGCAACAAGTCCAGAGATGTCCGCATGGCCACCCCTGAATATGTCCACAAAAATCCATCCTCAAACTCAATAAATCCACATTAACGTTGCGACGCTTAAATGTCCACACAATCACATTTTGACGTCCGTATGTACACGTGGCCACACTCCCACGAGTGCCCGAGAACACGTCATCACACGTCCTTTTGGTCTTATTTGCGCACATCCACACAAGCATGTCCCCGTGTCCAAATGTCCTCAAGTACACGGCCGCCTCTCCCTCCAAACGACCAGCTGGCCACACGACCAAGCCGTCCTGAATCACATACTTTGGTCCTCATGCGCGCATGTCTAAATCTCCGACGCTCATGTTTTAAATGACCATACAAGTATGTTCATGTGAGCAACACCGTGGCAATGAGTCCTTTGAATCCACTGAATTTGAACATGTACAGCATTTGCACGTGATTCCAACGTGGGAAACGGACATCATTTTCGACCTCCAGAGGGGGAAATTAATGAATTAGTTGTGACCTTGAACATGTCCTTATCTCTTTATCCCCCCCCCCCACATCCGCTTGCGCGTAGGTGACCATGGAGGAGGATGTGTTGGTGCATCCCACCCGAGACCGAGCCAAGATCCCGCAAGGACGCCGTCTTCCCACCCGCGGACATTTGATGACCGTGGTATGGCGCCCTCAAGTGGTCTGCCAATTTTTGACTTGCGTTTTCTCATCTGTCATCTTCTTTTGGACGTCCAGGCCTCCTCGTCCTGTCACGGCATGCTGGCCCTCGATCTAGTGGCCGAGGAGGAAGGCTTCTCAGAATGTGACGGCACCTCCTGGGAGAGTGTGTTCCACGTGGGCTCCAATGGGCGGGCGGCAACGGCGGCGGCCGGAGGCGGCGGACGTCAGCGTTCGGGGACGGACGTGTCCAAACTGCGAGTACGAACCAAGGAACCCAAAGTGAAGACGGGAAGTCTGCCCAGAGGAAGCGAGCGTTCCTGGGGGAAATATTCCCACCTGGAAAACTCCAAAGTGCACAAGAGCCAACAGCTGCAGGTAAGGAGATTGAACGCATCATGGAAGGACGTGTTGATGTGAGCGTGCGTCTTCTTTCAGGTCCTTCAAAAACATTCCAGAACCCCTCAGCCTGGGAAGCGGAACAGCATCGTGGGGCGGAGCCGCTGCGCATCCATGGATGAAGTCCTCTCCTCCAGGTGGACACAAAGGCTGGAAATGACTGCCTATCCACTATCTAGGTCACAGATGTCAAAGTCAAGGCCCGGGGGCCAGATCCGGCCCGCCACATCATATGTGGCCCACGAAAGCAAATCGTATGCGTCAACTTCCATGATACTTGCTTAAATCTATACCGAAATCCTTTTGTTACCCAGTTTACACTCACTTGAACAATAGTTGAAGAAACAACAAACAAATAGTTGACTGATATCAAAACTCGTAATCCGTCTTTTTTACATGATTTTTTTTTTTTTTAATAATACGATACGATGATTTAACATTTCTTCGGTCCTAACGGCCCTCCGAGGGAAGACATAACTCCAAAGTGTACCGCGACAAAAATGAGTTTGACACCCCTGATCTCGGTATTGGATTAATCGTTTTGGCTCAACTATATAGTCCACGGCGGCCCCAGTGGTCCAGTGGTTAGCGCATCGACCTCACAATGCAGAGGTGCAGGCTTTGAATCCGGCTCCGGCCTTCCTGTGTGGAGTTTGCATGTTCTCCCTGTGCTTGCGTGGGTTTTCTACGGGTCCACCGGTTTCCTCCCACATTCCGGGCTTTAGATCTTACCACTAGTTCAGAGTGTCCCCCGCCTACTGCCCGAAGACAGCTGGGATAGGCTCCAGCACCCCCCGCGACCCTTGTGAGGATAAGCGGTTCAGAAAATGAATGAATGAATATATAGTCCACCATTAGAGGTCAGTGAATGCAATTACAGATTTACAGACAGATTTTTTTAGGAACCATCCCAGTCCACTAAATGCCTCTTCTTGTCATTGACAGACCGGCGATGATTCGCTCTGAGTTGCGTTGGGCTCTCAGCCGACGTCCTGCAGAAGAGGAGGGCGGAGCCTCGGTGCAGCCCGTGGGTCAACTGCAGTCTCTCATCGCCCAGAAGATGCAACGGGCGCAGGAACTGCTCGAGGAACTACGACTGCAGGTTAACGCTCTTCTTTGTTTCGCCTTAGCATTAGTCAGCTTGGCTAATCCCGTTGACCAAGCCCGCTGGGTCATTGTGCTGATGAGCCTTGCACCATTCTCAATGACGAACCTCACTGGCAAGGTTGACTAGTCCTCCTGACTGGCCTTGCGGAGTAGTTGTGCTAACTAGCCATGTTGACTAGTCCCATGAAATCTTCTACTGACTCATCATCTTCTCTTATTGACTAGTCGCGTTGACTAGTTTGGTTCCCCATGTGACTCCACGAGGGTACATGTCTTGTGACAGGAGCTGCAGAAGGCCAAGGCTGAGCGAGAAAGAGGAGGAAGCGCAGCGTTTGGGAAGGGGGTGGAGTCTCCTCGTCTTCATCACCTCAGGGGTGGAGACTCACCTCATTCCAGGTGCCATGCAGACACGCGTGACTCCCTATGACGCCAACTTGGGTGAACTTGTGTTTTTATGCGTCCTCAGGTCATCTTTGTCTCCTCGTAGCCGTAGTGGTGATTCTCCTGGCCCCCGACGTAAGGATTCGCCCCGACTGAGAAGTCGCGAATCTCCACGCTGCAAAGCCCACAAGAATCGTTCCCGGGATGTCGATTCCCCTCGCTCCCGAGGCTCACGGTCTTCCGCTTGTCCAAGCGACTCCCCTCGTTTGATTGACTCGCCGGACCCCTCCTCAGAGGCGCTCCGTCTTACCGAATCGCCGCCGATCACCCTGGGACCAGACAGCGGCGCTGTGGATTTGCCGGCCAAGCCGTCGACGTGTCCACACAGCGGTGACGATTCGTCCTGCGAAGGTCGCAACAAATCCAAGAGCTTGTCAGAATCGTCAGACACCTGTCAGACCAAAACGCCCCAAAAACCGAAGCAAGACGAGGTGGAGCTCCAGAAGAGGTGTGCTGAGGCAGAGCGCCTCCTAGTGGAGGCCATGTGTTCCTGGCAGGAGGCGCAGGAAGTGCTGCAGGAAGTAAAAGAGCTGCAGAGTCACACGTTGCGACGCCAGCGCAGGAGAACCTACGAAAAGATGACGCCAACCACGCCCGCCTCACCCGAGGGTGCGGCAGACGTCGACACGGACAAAGTGGCGACGTCGCCTGAGGACGAGTCTGAGTCGCCCTGAACCAAACTTTATCCTTCTCAGGAATTTTCCACTTTTATACCACCTTGCAGGGCATGTGTGTTTTTCAACCAGCACTTATCACGTGACTCCACGTAATTCCACGGAAGCACATCTGACTCAACTTGATTCCAGGTGACTCTACGCTGAAGCCAACATGACTCGAGGTGCCCCCCGTTTGATTCCATGTGATTGCATGTTACTTCATTTGACACCGTCTGACCACGTGACTCACCTTACTCCACCTGACCACTTATGACCGACTCCACTTGATGCCATCTTCCTGAATCAACTTGATTCTAATTGACTCCGCATGACCCAAATTAACTCCACTTGACTCCATTTGATTCCACGTGACTCCATATGACTCTGCTGGAGTCCAATGTGACTTCCCATTATTCCACCCGTCTGCACAAAGAACGAGTCCGAGTCGCCCCGACTCTTCCTCCTCAGGAATCTTCCACTTTGGAGGGCACGGGTGTCCTTCTATAACCAGCAGAAAAAAGAAAATGGGTCATCAATGCGATGACTTGCTGCTGCAGCACTTTTCAACACGTTTTCAACTCGGATGGGTTTTCTTTTTTTTTCCGAGCAGACTTTCCTAGCTGAAAATGGAAATGACTGAAAATGGCTTGTGGCTTCCTATGAAGTCTCGCAATCGAGCATGCGTTTGACAACCAGCAATAAGAAGCAACAAAAATGGCTTCCTATAGATGACACGAGATGGTTATTTGATGCTTTGTATAAAACTTGCTGGGCTGACTTTTTTTTCCAAGTCACCGAGCAGATTTTCTTTTTATGCTCTTACAATGATGAAGTCATCAGCAATAACGTCATCAGCGATGACGATGTCATCAACAACTTTCAAACTTGAACGTTTGAATTCTCAAGGAATTTTTCAAAAGTCTGCAATACGCCAAGTTTAAAAAAAAAAACAGCACATAGTCAATAATTATTTTTTTTAAAGGTGTGGTTTTAATTTGTTTTGAAATAATCATTTGACAACATCGACTTTTAAATGTTCGTGTTTGTTGTGTTCATTCTGGAGGAAAATTGACCTCCCTTTAAGTCCTCTTTTTATTGATATTGTCATGACTATCATCCTAATGTTTTTTAGCTGATTCAATGTGACAGTGAAGCCTTGACTGATATTTGTCATGTTGCCGCTTGTGTCAAAAAGCACAAACACGCGAGCACGAGCACGAGCACACACACACACACACACACACACACACTCACACACACACACACAGAGCGATCTGCCTGACCATTATGGGATGTCAGAAGAAGGCTGGCTGCACTGACAATCTCAAACAGGAAGTAGGGATTAAAATTAAAAAACAAACAACTGTACACATGCACACACACTTCCTGTTTGTTACTTCCTGTTGAAAGTGCACCTGTAATAAAAGTCATCAAATCAAAACCAAATGCGGTCACGTCCTTCAAACACAAACACTCGCAGTCAAAAATTTACATACGTTCAAACTCGGTTCACGCACTCACACATTCACAATTTTATTCTCCACCCTAACCCCCATTCACACACTTTCACTGACTCACACTCTCTCATGTGCGCACACAGACTTGAATACACGTACATGACCCCAAAAAAATGATTTCATGCAACGGCAGCAACGCTTGGGAGGCTCACACACACGCATGCACGCATGCACGCGGGCAGCGCACACAGGTCAGTGAGCTGTAATAAGGAGCGGGGCAGCAGATGTAGGGCAGACGAGTAACATCGCTCCATTACACATCCGACACAGGCGTGCGTGTCATTACACATTCATGTATGCACATTTCTTTACGGCTCATCTGCAGCCGCACGTGCTGATGCCTTAAAGGAGAATTCAAGTCATCACCTCTCCCGCCTGATCTTCACCCTCATCTTCCTCAACCTCTTCTTGAGCTGCTGTCAATCTCGGCAGGTGTTAATCATCCTGATGTCTTGCTCGTGTGGCCAATGGCAGCTGGAGGGGGAAAAAAAGCATAAGAGACTGCAAAAATTCGATAAATTCAAGTTGGCCTCCAAAATTCAAGTTGGCCTCCGATTAGCACAACAACGGTCACAAGAACATTCAGATTTTTAGGATTCCTAATGAGGGTTTTCGAGACAGGGTCAGGTTTTGAAATGAAGGTTTTCAGTAAGGATAAGGGTTTCCAAATTAGGAGGGAGAAAATAATTTCAAGCTTTCAAATAAGTGTTTCAAGGCCATTTTAGAGTTTCAAGGGTGACTTGATTGAATTGATGCCCTAAAAAAGGATCAGGTTTGAAATTGGGGCTTCAAGGCCAGTTTAGGGTTTAAAGAGAGCATTAGGGTTCCACGTTGAGGCCTTAAATACAGATTAGGCTTTCGAATTCAGGTTTTAAACCCATTTCAGGGATTCAAAATGGGATTAATGTTTCCGATGACGGGTTGAAATCGGGTGGCGTGGCTGTGAAGACAATTTTAGGGTTGAAATTAGTCTTTCAAGACCATTTTACGGATGCCAATTCAGGCATTAAATGAGGATTTGAAGGCAATTTTAGGGTTTCAAGGCTGGGTTATGGTTTCAAATGACAGTTTGACTGAGAGGGGTGGGGGGAGAAACAGCTTTCAGAGTGTTAGCATGCGTGCTAAAGAGATTATTCAGTGACATCAAAACACTCCCAAAAGTTTAAATTATTTACGCTTTGGTGTCATCATCATCATCATCACTCGCATCTTTTATTTACCCGCACATGCACACACACACACACACACACATACATACACATACACATACACATACACACACACACACACACACACACACACAGCCTAATGAGAACAAACTGTAACACTGACCTGGAATATGTGTGGGTGTGTCTTTACGTGCGTGTGTCTTTATGTGTGTGTGTCTTTACGTGTGTGTGTGTGTGTGTGTGTACGTGTGTGTGTGTGTGTGTGTGTGTGTGTGTGTGTGTGTGTGTGTGTGTGTGTGTGTGTGTGTGTGTGTGTGTGTGTGTGTGTGTGTGTGTGTGTGTGTGTGTCTGTTGTGTGTGTGTGTGTGTGTGTGTGCGTGAGTCAAAGCCCCGGAGCGCGTTATAAACGTCAAATTTCCCTCTTTTCTTTCTGCTTGTTAGCCGGCTAGCAACAGAGCTAAAAATACTTCCTGTTTGTCAGCACCGTGTGACCTCATCACATAACCGTGAGGTCACTGTAATGTCATCAACACAGCCGTGAGTATGTGTGCAGGTTCATGATGGTGTGTGCGTGCGTGTACATGTATATGAGTTAGAGTTTTCAAAAATAATCAAAAGCTTTGAGGTCAGAGTAAACATTTAAATATATGCGCAAACACATACGCACAGAGGTAATGGCAACAAACTTGAAAGACATACCAACAAAGGTGAAAATGTGATCCTTATCCTCGTCTGTTGTAGAGGGTGACGTCATTCGGCAGATAACAAACAGCATATTGAATAATAAATTAGATTAAATTTACTGTCGTTGGCGTGTCACAGCAGAAATAAGAGGACGCCATCTGCTGGACAATAAGTGCACATCATGTGAGTCACTGAAAATTGTACAGTACAGTTGCTACTGTACACCAAAGTTGCATTTGTATTTAAAAAAAAATTTTTTTTAAATAGCTATAAAGATCCAGTCCACAAAAAGTATGAAAGTATCTCAATGAGACATTTTTTTCCAACTGGAGTTTGTCATAAATACAGCAGTTATTTTTTGTGCCTTCTCAACTCAAGTTATAACAAACTAAGTCACTCTGTAATACTGTAAAAACGAACTGCTAAAATGTGTCACGTTAAAACGTGAATGTTTTGTTGTGTTAAAATGTGAAATTTGGTAGAGAGAGTCGCGAAAGCTTCTGGTCTTTCACATGTCATGTCGCAAGTTCACTCCTTTTCAACGGGCCAAGGCACTTACGTCATCGCTTGGCGTAAATATTATGATATCAAAAAATTGTCCACTTACCATGAACACTTGCGAAATCACAAGTACGTTCAAAATGAGAGCGATTCTTACGGTACTTGGTTTGGCTAAACGAGGAAGTGCCGCGCACCTTGCAACGCTACCGATTGGTCAAATGCTGCAGTGACACTAAATTGTCGTCGCTGATTGGCCGGCTAGGAATCAAGCGGTTGTTCCACATCCTTTTGGGCGGGAAGACACCTGACAAGATTGACAGTCAGCTGGAAAAGGCCGCAAATCAACCAACGACCTGTCCAGGGTGACGTTAAGTGTCGAACGCGCTCAAGAGCGCCTCCCTGAGGAATTTTCCACTCGCAGTAAAGCAACAGCAGCGTTCAACTAAATGACTTTATTTTCATTTTCTATCAGACCTGAAGAGAGTAAAAACGTATGTACACAAATATTCCATCCTTTTTTTTTGTAATAAATGTTCAAAGCGGCAAACACACACCGACACACAAAAACGCACGCGCACACACGCACATTTATTTGGATGTCAGTGAGAGAAACGACAAGGTAAGAACTAAATTAATCGGCCGATCACAAGAAAGCAACCTTATATTTGTAAAAATCTATAAATATTGCTTTGTCATCAATTCTTTTAAAAATGTTGATTTCCCTTATCCCACAATGTTTTAATAGCGACCGGACTTGAACTTTATTGGAATATTTCACATCACTTGACCCCCCCCCCAAAAAAGAAATCAAACAAACAAAAAAGTCCAAAAAAAAAAGTTACCGAGCGTGTAAAAAGCTACAATAAAACACACACACACACGGAATAATAAGTATAAGAGAAGGAGGAGCTTACAGTGGTCTGCATATTTCTAAAAGGTGGGCAGGGCAGGAGAGTCATGTAATCATCGGGCTAAAACGGAGGAGGAAGATCCTGATCCACAAACACAAGGAGTCCTGAAGGGGGCGCTCTGAAGTGCACCGACTTTGGTTTGTGTTGGAAAAATAAAAACGAAAAAACAAAAATCAACGTCCTCAACAATCAGATAACTTTTTGTGCTCAAAAAGTCTTTTTCTTTTTGTTTTTAATAATGTGTCCCTTAAAAGTTGGCAATGTCATCACTAATGGGCAAAAGCGAGGATCGATGAACAGTCCCAATTTAGTTGGATGTCTTCAGCAAAAATTCCAGAAAATCCCAAAGCCAACGTGGCCGCCATCTTGCATGTGGCGGAGCCTAGTGGAGTTCAGCTGGGTTGCGGACAAACAGGAAGTAGGGTTGCAAAGTGATGGCAAATTGCAAATTTAGAAAGTTTTCAAAGGGATTAACAGATTCGGCAAAGCAGAATGTTTTTTTTTTTAATGTACGCAATTGAGGGTTGGCTCAATATGCACTCCATATTTGTGGCGCAGCTTTTGCAAATTCACAGATTCAGTAAGGTCTCCCTCCCCCCCTAAATTTATCGTCCATCATTAGTTTAGAAGCTCTTATTTGTTGTTTTGATGCTCAGGCCACGTCACACTAAAAAGATGCACGGATTTTGTCTATTAAAAAAGCAAATCAAATCAAACTTGGGTGTCGACCCTCATTTTTCATGGAAAAGGCTTGTTAGCGATTTATCACCGCTTACTCCAGAATGGGGGGTGTTGTTTCTCCCCCCACAAAGCAATTTCTAACTTGTCCATCGGGTCGTAAATTGACAGGCAATTGGAAAGCTATTTGCGGACACACCTCACCCCCGCCCCTGACAATAAGAAACACTTACAGGCTAAAATATATTTGAGCATAATGCTGACTCCAACAAGTTACTACAATTAGCGGGAGACAGGGTCCCAACCTTGCTGCTAAGAGCGAAATTCTTTGCAATTGCCTAATGATGCCACAAGATAGCTTCAACATTGCTTTGGACTGAACAGGGAAAAAAAAACAAAAACATTTCTTGCCAACCATTCGGTGAATTTGTCAATCTGTTGTGGTGGGTGGAGGGGACTTGGATCACTGTACTTTAACGACTGCTTTCAATTTTTTTTTTTTTTTTTTAGATTGGCCGTTGTGCACCCACTCAAAAAACAAATAAATAAAACGGAAAAGCAACCAAGCAAACAATTCAAATCCCAGTTAATTCCCATGAAAAGTTTCAAATTTGGATTATTTCCAGAGAAATGCTTTCCCCTTTGCAACCCCATTCGAAGGAGGTGGGCAGAGCTAGAAGGGGCGACATCTAGCGTAGGACGGGAAACGCACGCACACGGGCAACGACAGCACGGCTAGTTGTCCTCGTCGTCTTCGTCGTCCTCGCTGTCGTCCTCCACGTCTCTCTTCCTCTTCTGTCCCTGAGTGTCTGCTCGCTCGTCTGCGCAACCACAGGCAGAGTGATTGGGGTGACAAGGTTATTGATTGATTGACAGGCCTGGACCCATGCCTCGATGAGGCAGTCCACTCACCTTCCTCTTCCTCCTCCTCACCATAGTCCTCCTCGTCGTCGTCTTCTTCCTCCTCCTGAGCACAAGTGCGCATTGGTCAAGGCATGCGTGTGCACAATTGAACACGCGTGCACACACTAAGACGTCCACACGCAGGAGGTCACTACTGGGGAGTCTACGTCACCGTGACCATGTCGACCACCAGAGCTTTTTTTTTTCATCTTACCACCAATACTTTGACCGATCAACACTTGACTGGGGAGGGGCGAGTCCCCATACCAAGTCTCTGTTGGTCTTATGGAGGCAAAATAAAAATCGAATAAAATCTGACACTGGGTATGACCTCACCAATAATTGGCGCTACACCGCAGCCCTTTGACATGTCACCAAATCATGCATGTCGGCAAGAGAGAATTCCCGATCTGTCATTGCATTAGTTGAAATTGGATGTAGCAAAAGTACTGGTGATATCAGTACTCGCCTTCAGTGAATACTCAAGAGTATTAATAAAGCTGTGGGGATCAGTTGAGTAAAACAGAAAAAGCTCAAAAGTTTCAAATTGGGTATCGCCTGGAAAAAAGTAGTGTTGAACATCTCTACTTTTAACGATCATTACTTTTACAATTCATACTTTGAGAACGAATACTTCGATTTTCCCGGTCAATACTTATTCAACACATTAACTCATTCAGTACCAGCCAATTCTAGACCAAGTCTGAAAAGACGTTTAAAAACGTCTTTGGGAGTGAATGAGTTAAGGGCTACTTTTTTTCCCCCTTTGAAATAAATACTAACACGAACAACAATTAGCATCAATACATTTTAGCATCTCCGCTTTCCCACCCCAAAAAAATACTTATTTGGCAGTAAATGTACAATCGCTACTATCGATACTTTTACAAGGTCTGCTTTTACTTTCAGTGCATCTGACTTGTTATAGTTGAGCTCAGGGGTCAAAGGTCCAAGGCGGCAGAGAAAACTTCCTGAGGGAACCAATCCGGATTGAGTTGAGGACTAGAGGAGCCTCATTGGCTCCGTGGCCCCCGGGGGGGGGGGGTTACTCCAGTGATTGGCACCTTGTGAGCCAATGTGGAGCCTGCAAGTCACGTAACGGTTTCAGAAATGGTGCTAAATCAACCAAATACCAAGACTGTGTTTTCAGATTCTTTTGCTTGCTTCCTACTCCCCAAAATTGAGATTTTGTGGACGAGGCAGTTCAGTTAAAGTTCACTGTAAATCGCTAGGCAGTAATTTGGGAGCAGGGAATGAGCCAACGATTTCGGACCATTCAGCAATTCCCGCTGCCTGATTGCTATATCGAGATGTTGAAGCAGGGGTTAGTTAGACATAGCCAAATGGAATCAAAGTGACAAGTGGATCTTGATGGTTCCTCCCTTTGTAGTGATTTTGATTTGGTGACTAGGGAGTGATTCTGAAGGCAGCCCCTGAGTCCCGTTCTCTGCCGCCTGAGCACAGGTGCATGCTAGGGGAGGGGGGCGTCCAAGCTGCGGGCCCGACGCCAGCGTTGCCCACCTGATGCGTGGCCCTCTTCCCACGAACGCTCAGCCCCACCTCTCCTCCCTCCGAGCCGTCCTCGTCGTCATCTTCGTCGTCCTCCTCGTCATCGTAGTCGCCGGTCGGCCCTGCCCCGTCCTCACCGTCCTCATCTGCGACACAAATAAAAGGCTTTGAGTTCCCCAGACGTTTGCAACGGGGTGGAGCGTGGCTCACCTTCTTCGTCGGCCTCCGAATCGGGCGCCTCGTTCTCTTCCTGGTCGAAGCCGTCCAGGTAGGTGACCTGAGGCAGGAGCTCGAACACACTGTCGCGGTAATCCTCCAGCGATGTGATCTCGCAGTTCAGCAGGTCCAGACTCTGAAGGCTCTTCAAGTTTTGCTGCAAAAAAAAGTTGCATTTTGGCATCATAGCCTCCTGACTACCAGTAGTTCAAATTTGTCCTCTGTAGAGGACATTTCTAAACCTAAATATCTCCCACCCAGTGCATCCAATTGCATTAACTCCTTTTGTGCTCTAAAGAGGACATTCAGCACTTTCCAGTGATACCAAATTTGTAGGGGGTGGGGCTTTGTTACCTTGACTTCACAGTAGAAGAAAATGGCTTCCCTCAGTGCAAGCACTTTTTATGGGATGAGGAAAAGTAAGTCTTTAATACTTTTTATCAAACACATTTTGTCTTGAAATGCTGTTGGCATTTTATTTTTAAGACTCTTATGAACACCTTAAAGTGTTGTTTGAGTTATTTTAAGTGTATTTGAGCCTAGTATTCAAGTGTTTAAAAAATGTCCTCAGTAGTGGACATTTGAAGTTATTTCATCCAATTTGCTCTCTTTTTCCCAAATGACAAGAAAGGGAGTCATTCTCGGAAGCAGCGTAAATTTTACTGCGGATTGTTGATGGAAACTCAGACATTGAGTTGTCTGATGAAGATGATATGATGCTGCTATGACACGCCAAAACTGGACCCCGGTGGATTATTTTAAGCAATATATTGATGACTCTGTGTTTGAAGAAATGGCCCTGTACACAAATCAGCATGAATTACTTGTGTCTGAAGCAATGTTAAATACCACACCTGAAAAACTGAAGACATTCTTTGGGAATTCTATTTACATGGGCTGTTTAGGATATCCAAACATTCAAATGTGTTGGGCCTCAAGTACTAGAGTCGAAATTGTGGCGGAATCCATGACCAGAAATCAGTTTTACAAATTGATAAACTCCATCAAGCTCATCAATGACCTTGATGTTTCAAATGAAGAAAAAACAAGTGATCTCTTGTGGAGAATCAGGCCTCTCTTGAGCAAAGTAAGGCAAGGATGTCTGAGTCTGCCAAGAACCGGAAAAGTGTGCATTGACGAGCAAATGGTTCCTTTTACTGGTCGATGCCCAGTGCGCCAGTATGTACCGAACAAACCAAGCCCAACTGGACTGAAGGTATTTGTCTTGGTTGCGCCAACTGGTCTAGTTTTGGATTTTGTGGTCTACCAAGGCAAGACAACTTTCACAGCTACAGGAGGAAAGGGCATCGGGGAACACGCTGTTCTTCAATTGACATAGTCTGTTCCCCAAGGCACCCACCTGTTCTTTGCCAGGTAGTTTACA
>CAAKHF010022675.1:0-16938 GCA_901007745.1 Hippocampus kuda | reverse complement strand
CAATTTCTTTCTCTTTTTTCTTTCTACACTAACTATATGAAGTGTCAAATAAGTGAGTGCTCATACTTATGCACGAGTGGAATAAAAATAAAGAGTACACATACGATTGTGTGTGCGTGTACACATACATTTGTGTGTGTGTGTGTGTGTGTGTGTGTGTGTGTGTGTGTGTGTGTGTGTGTGTGTGTGTGTGTGTGTGTTTTGGGGGGGGGGGGGAGTTTGCTTCTTCGCCAGCTTGC
Source organism: Hippocampus kuda (assembly GCA_901007745.1). Lineage (NCBI taxonomy): Eukaryota > Metazoa > Chordata > Actinopteri > Syngnathiformes > Syngnathidae > Hippocampus > Hippocampus kuda. The sequence continues at coordinate 16,699 of CAAKHF010022675.1, read as the reverse complement.
CGCATGCAGACGGATGCGATAACATTTTTCACGCTCGACAAATAAGGAGAATTGTCGCCTTGATGGATGTGATGCTTGGCTAGACGGGCGGAGAGGAAGCGCGGTATCTGGCATATGTTTAGGGAAAGACGGCGACGTGGCAGCGTGGAAAGGCACCAACTGGTATCTTGCAGCTGGTGAGTGGCAGGGGGGGAAAAGGATGAGAGCGCCGAATAACAGACGGAAGAAGACGGAGCATTCAAGCCTCAAAAAGGGAACCGACTCGCAGCGCCATTTTTAGGCTTGAACATGCTTAGCGTGGAAAGCATCGACTTGGTATTGATTGAGGCCGGCAGCTCAAAGTGAGGCCATCCAGACCAACTTTTTTAGGATGATTAAATGAGCCTTCACCCCTGAAAACTTTTAGCAACTCTTAAAATCTGACATTATTGATTAAGCCCAGTTGTTGGCCTTTTTTATTTTTAACTTGGCATTTTATTTGAAGAGATCGAGGTGCCTTTTTTTGTTTTTCTTGTTGCAACGAACTGTATTCAGCCGCAAACTTCTCACCTCCAACGCACATTTCACGGGATAATGAGCTCAACTGAAAGTCTGCTCTGACATTTTCACTTGGGAGAGGCATCAAGTGCTCTCATGTGTTTTTGTTCAACTGGTAACAAGTTGCACAAGTTGTACATCAAGCTGTTCATGTCCGTGGGTATTTTTATAAAACCAAAGTGGTTCAGAGCACAGCGGTCTCATGCTCAGCACGCATGCCTCACAGTTAGGAGGCTCTGAGTTTAAATCTCGGTTTCATCCTCCCTGTGGGAAAGCTTGCATTCCAAAATCATCAATGTCTGATTTATTTAAGATTTTAAATTGACTTTAGTTTTTGATGTTTGGGAATTCGTTAAATCGCGCTGCGCCATGGCGGGTTTTCAGCGGACCGAGGGTGTCACCATTTGGTGACCAAAAGAAGATCACACCATAGATCAGCAGGTCTAAGTTGTGCCGTAGGTGGTGTGACGCGATTTTGATGGATTTGATTGAGGTGCAGGCAGACAGATTTTGAGCTCCGCGGCCGTTGTGTTGTGGATGTCGTTGAATTTCATAACAATGACAGCGTGCATCAAAGCCTCTGCATCATTGTAGGAATAAATTCATTGAATGTATTCATTATTCTCATCATCATTAACCCCATTCATGCACAAATAATGATAACCAATCACCTGATCACCTGTCCACTGCAGTAACCACTCTCCATGAAAGGGTTCATATTGTTTTTAAAACACTCTACTGGGCCACAGCCCAGTTATGCGTGACGGCACAAAAATCAAGATGTGGCAGTTTTTATGCAAGCGCGCATGCGCTATGACTTACTGTAAATCATTTCGAATTATGACTTTTTTCTTTTTTCTACCATTACTTCATTCTCACAATTTTGTCACGAAACAAGATTTTTTCTCATAAATTTTCCACTTTATTGATGAAACAAAACAGGTTTTCCTTGCAACTTAATTGTCATGATTCGATTTGGGACCAAAGGGTGGCACTGTAGGACTGAGCTCCCCCCCCCCCCCCGCAGCTGCACACCTGTTGGTCGTTAGGTCGTTGTTGGTCACTCATTGTCGGATCATTGTTGCTCTTTGCTACTGTCATGTTCGTTTGTTGCCGTTTGTCTGCTGCTGTCAGGTTTGTTTCTGTCACGTTACGTAGTGGTGGTGGACCCCAAAAAGCAGGCAGGAGAGAGGAGCAGGGTGTGATTGACGAATTGTATTAAACATAGAGAAAACTAAATCCAAAACCAACAAAGTTCAAAGTATCAAACAAAAATCATGACTGAAGATAAAACATGACAGTAGCCAAGAGCAACAATCACCCGACAATGAGTGTTTGGGCGAGAGTCCTTTTATAGAACTAATTACCTAACGCCCAACAGGTGTGCAGCTGGGGGGGGCTACAGTGCCACCTGTTGGTCCCAAACCAAATCATGACATTAATTCCTTTTTTTTTTTTCGTGTAATCGTATTTTTGTGTTGTAGGTTGGTTTCATTCATATCACTTCGGTGACATTATTCTCTTCAGCTTTTAACTTTCGTCACCCCTTTACGCGATACTTTTGGAGGGATTTTACTGATGATTCTTTTCAATGTGGCTCTAACACTGGTCATTTTTGCCTTCGTCTGTGGGTAGAACTTGAAAGTTGAAACCATCTATTTCATTTATTTTAATGCTTTCAAGCAGGGGTGTCAAACTCAGTTCCTGGAGGGCCGCTGTCCTGCATGTTTTCCAAGTCTCCCTGTTGCAACACACCTGATTCAAATGAACAGGTTCTATGTCAGGCTTTCGCAGAGCTTGCTGATGATCTGATCATTTGCATCAGCTGTGTTGCAACAGGGAGACTTGGAAAACATGCAGGACAGCGGCCCACCAGGACGTGAGTTTGACAACCCCTGCTTTAAAGAGTCGCACATGGATGAACTCAGAGGGACCTTGACATCACTACAATTGTGTGTGTGTGTGTGTGTGTGTGTGTGTGTGTGTGTGTGTGTGTGTGTTCCTGCCTGGACTGATGGATGTGTTCAGTGTAAAAGGGTCTTGTCATGCGTGTCCACTCACCGCCTAATAGCTTATTGAACGGCCGCAGCTAGCAAGGATTAGAAACCACCAAGTTAATCGCTTCGTGTGTGTGTGTGTGTGTGTGTGTGTGTGTGTGTGTGTGTGTGTGTGTGTGTGTGTGTGTGGGTGTGTGTGTGTGTGAGAGCGCAACAACAATCAACTCAATAACGTGCACGGGCCTTCCATAGATCTTAGCAGACGTATTGGTCTAAAACATTTCACTCATCAATTGGGAGGTTTGCGTGAGTGGGCTGAAGAGTTTGAAGTGAAAATTCCTCCTATAAAATCTTAAGTGCAGAAGAGTGCCCCTCTTGTGTGTTTGTGTGTGTGTTTTTTTTGTTTGTTTTCGGCTTTGATGTTTAAAAGAGGTTGTATTTCCATCCCCGAAGCGCTGCCTTTTTTTTAATTGCCTTAAATGTCAAATGTTTGCTGGACGTCTTGAACGTCAACAGGCAGCTGCCCTTTAGATGCCACACACATATTGATGAGCAGTGGGGGGAGAGCTGCATTATTTGAAAATGCAGTGCACTGTAAAAAATAAAAAAAAAAGTCAGCCCTTTGTTGGGTGATTATAAATTTGGAACATTTGGAAATCTACACTATTCAGGATGCTAATAATGCATGCATAGACGTTTCCTCTTTCATGTGTTAAAAAAAAAAAGGAAGGACTGTTGAATGAAATGTAGGTGGCTATAAATGGGAATGATTTTACACTAAACGTCATGCTATTATTTTTTTTTTCGTCGTACTCCCTCAAAGAACAAAATGCTTTGACCTGATTTTAAGTCTAAATGACTTTTTTTTTAGCTCATAAGTGTTTTGGTCTTGCTTTGTTTTTAACTCTTCTAATGTTTTCCAATTTATGTGGCCGTCGCTACCTCCTTACTTGCGTATTTAGTACAGACTTAACTTTTCCAATGAACACTCTGGTGCTGTAATTGACCCCTTTAGTAAAGTGGGGTATGGAACCTTTAAATGACTGGTGCATTGATTGGCTGTTTGACCAATACACTCTGTTTTCTTTTGTGTTTTGTTTTTTTTCCGCTTTCTAGGAGGAGCCATTCGTGATGGTGTCCGAGAACGTTCTTGGCAAACCCAAGAAGTACCAGGGCTTCTCCATCGACGTGCTGGATGCTCTCTCCAACTATTTGGGTTTCAAGTACGAGATCTACATCGCACCGGACCACAAGTATGGCAGCTTGCAGCCTGATGGCCAGTGGAATGGACTCATGGGAGAACTTGTTTTTAAGGTGAGAAAGCCATTGTCTCGATGTGCACACGTACGATATACTGTTATTAAAGCCGCATTTTAACCCTTTCATGCACCCTGTAACCTGATAACATGATAAGCTGTCCGCTGTGGTAACCGCTGTCCCTGAAAGGGTCAAAGCTACACGATTCGATGAATGGAAAGGAAATTTTACACAAGCAACACAAAAGGAGGCATTCCCTATTGATGAAAAACATGTGAACCAATTCACAAGGGTAAGCGTGCAAAATGTCACATGCCATTGGCATCACTTATGCTCAGTATGGCCTCGGACTCCCTTGGGGGGGTTGTAAACACTCTTTTGGTTGCCTTCTCGCATTCCAGCAAGGCAATCAGGTTGTGCCCAATGTAAAGATGTACCATGAGGGATCACTTTAATTTCCTTGAATATCACCACAAAGTACCTCTTACTCTTTTTTTTTTTTTAAAAATGTGATTATTTTATATTTGTGTTACTTTAGTTGTTCGTTCCTTTTAAATGTTTGCCCAAACTAAAGGAACATTTGTTGACAAATGATGACAACAAAAAAATAGCTCAGAAGCGTTTAAGACCTCATATCCGTTCATTTTCCACACAGTAATCTCAATAATAACCGAGTATTGATTTCTCAAACAAGTCCACAAGTTACTATGATAATAATTCAGAATACTTTTGTGCGACTTATAGCGTAAGCTCACCGGGATGCTCCACATGGCCGCTGCGTCAGCCATGTTAAACACTCTCATTAGGCTCTCTTATTAGCTACTTGCTCTTTGACTCATTCATTAACAGGTTAAATCGACAGTGGTGGCAGATGCAGCAGTTCTTTCATACAATGCAGATCTATAAATTAAACTGTCACACGGCACTTCAAATCCTGTATGTTCAGTACATCTTCTGTTGTCACTGACTTAAAGGGACGTACTGTATAATGAAATTTGAGTTGCTTGTACTTGTGGACAATAGATCTGGAGTGTTTGCCTACCCAATACTGTAACTGAAATTAAACAACCGAGTGAATATGTTGTCATTTGCCTAGAAATGCACAAAATTCCTTCCTCATGATCATTTGGCGGAACTGTAATCATGTTTGCACACAAAATCATTCCGTACCCTCCTGGGATCGCATATTGTATTCCATCATCTCATGGTCAGAGAATGCGTCACAGCATATATTAGCTTCTACTCTAACCCTTTCAGGGACAGCGGTCACTTCAGTGGACAGCCTATCATGTAATCAGGTTACAGGTTATCATTATTGGTGCATGAAGGAGTTAAACACTGATATTAAGTTGTTTGTTGGGTTTTTTTTGGGGGGGTTGTTTGTTTTTTTAGCTGGATTATGCGAGAGCAAGTGTGGCATTTGCATGTGTACTATCCAGCAGCTCCCAAAACTATGTATTGAGCACATAGTTGCTCACATATTTTGTACACACAATTATGCCTGCCAGTTATTGGATGGCCTAATTAATCTCTGCTGCATCTTTATCGAATATGCCAGCGATTTAGTGGCAGGTCGTCCAATTCGCTTGTACTGTGTATCAACCATGAGTGCAGAATAAATAGCTTTGTGTTCACCAGGCCTCAGTTTTACACCAAGTCAGTCAATGTATAAGTAAATTGAGACGAGAGCATCATTATTTCAGTGGATATATACAGTATAGTAACTTTTGATGATATTTTTGTTTAGTTGTGTGCCGTGAGATGTGAATCTAAAATATGCGCCTTGGCTAAAAAATGTTGACAAATCTATTCGTGGCAACTGTGTTAATCAATAATACAAGACACCAAAGAGATCATTTGTACCATTTTCTAAAAACAAATGAATATATGTCAAGTGGAGAAAAAAAAACCCAAATACATTTCACGGCATCCTCGTACATAAACGTGAAACCACATTTTGTGGAGTGACAACGCCAAAGACCGCTAGAATGCTAATCGATCATCTTTTATTCTGTGCGCTGAAGTCATTTACGATATGTTGGAAAGACTCCACACATGAATTATGTAGGAGACAGTTTACATGCTGCAGTAGGTGCTGCCAATTTGATTCGTGACAGTTCTAATTGCCCAGCAGTGATGTGTGTGAAGGATAGGATTTCTGAGATAATTACTACCCTGTTGATGATTAAGACAAAAATAAATGATGTGTTTATTTTGGGAGTGCCGCTTGCTTATGCAGACGAGTCGTATTGCATTTCAATATATTACAATATAGAGCCATCGGGCACAATAGTTGATACACCTCTAATGAAATAATCAAACCCGTAACATTGTTGTTGAAAATATATAAAAGGAGCCATGGACGTGTGTATTCTATTAGCTATATTTTTTTCAGCAAACCTTTCACTCGAGGGTGGTCAATTTCAACCAGGGTCACATTGGGCAGGGACGGTATTCTATTGGAGTACCACAGTAAATACAGTCTAAATCCTGCAGGGTCCTGGCAGATGTCGACAGCTGCGAGTGAAACTCCAGGGACTGGAAACATTTTAATTAGCTTTTCTTTTTTCTTTTGTTAAAGCTCAATTTAATTGTACTCACTGACTCATGGATTTTTCAAGTGCAAATCGTCCCAGTTTCAGGCAGAAATTAAGAAGTCATTTTGTCGTGTTGAATTCCAAACAGAGGAGAATACATGCAGGGTCTTATTATTCATATTTATTTTGTGTCGGGCCATATAAAATGATGTGGCAGGCTGAATCCAGCCCTCGGGCCGTGAGTTTTTACACTTGTGCTCCAGGCCCATGTACCAAAAAGGTCAACAAATTGAAGTGTACCTAACTTTTTGGCAGAAACCAGAGTGCGACAAAATCAACCAGTTCTTACACTCTTTCTTGTGTGATTTAGTTTTTTACGAAATCGAAACCAATTTTTATAACGGCAAGTGTATGTGCTTACTGCTGGAGGGATGGAGAAATGGCGAGATAGAAATTCCATCCACATCTGTAAAGGATGCTAAATTCTCCATCGGGATACTTGGTCGCTTGACATAAAACCTCCTGTCATTCTCCTCCGTACCCACAGCGAGCTGACGTCGGACTCTCCGCTCTGACTATCACGCCGGAGCGCGAGAGCGTTGTAGACTTCACCACACGCTACATGGACTACTCGGTGGGCGTGCTGCTGCGCAAAGCCGAGCGCACGGTGGACATGTTCGCCTGCCTGGCGCCCTTTGACCTGTCCTTGTGGGCATGCATCGCGGGCACTGTCCTGCTGGTCGGCATCCTGGTCTACTTGCTCAATTGGCTTAACCCACCGCGACTGCCCATGGGCTCCGTGTCCTCCACAACGCTCTACAACTCCATGTGGTTCGTGTATGGCTCCTTCGTACAGCAAGGTACGTAAATGATGCCTCTCTTAGCCTGACGTGTAAAGTATGTTCCCCATTCCATTGTCTTTTTTTAAAAAATGGCAATACCTGCTGGATGCATATGAAGATATAGAAGTAATTATACAACACCTGCAGTTGGTAATGAAAATGGCTAAGCTCACACGATTAGTTCATCGGCTGTCGTCATTGGGTGTATCCAAACTTTCCCAATGCAAGAGTGGATTGGCAGCTGACCTTCCACACTCAATAATAAGAAAACACCAGGTAAGGGATATTTGTCCCACCGGGATTGACTTGCAGGGTAATGACCTTCTCTGAGTTATCTCTCCTAAAATTCCCTGCAATCCACCAGTAGGTGCTCAGGTGAAGATATCAAAGGAAAGGATTTGGAATGGAAGTGTCATGACCTTGAGAAGGGCAGAGGGCTGTGGAAATAAGATTTGACATGATTGCGTTCGATTCCCATGGTTGCTGTCTCATGCTAACTAAGCAGAGGTCATGCGGAAAGTCAAGAAGTCCCCCCCCCCACAATAAAGGATTAGAAATCATGAAAATTAACCAATACGAATATTCTGTTCAAAGGTATCTTGACTTTAGACCTGATAAAGCAGCATGTGCATCATTTGGCTTCAGATATTTTAGCTGATCGTGAGTGACTTCAAACTGTGCTTGAGGTCAGCGGCCAGGTTTTCTTTTGGATAAGTTTGACTGGAGCCTCAAGACCTCGTATACTGCACGCCATGCACGTCTTGACCTAGAAAGGCCACTGTTGTGCAAAGTAGAATATTTAAACATGATCCCCAATAAATGAACCCTTTCGGGTACAGCAGTCACTTCAGTGGACAGCTTATCAGGTTACAGGTTGTCATTATTTGTGCATGAAAGGGTTAAATTCTTAAGTCAACAACTTCACTTAAGCAAGCGCCTTTCAGTATCGAGAAGAGCCCTTGAAAAAAAAAACAATGATATTAAAATTAGCTGTCAAACTATATGGGGTCAAGTGGTTCGAATGTGTGTTGTTAAGGACTGACACATCCATCCTATGGTTCTTTCACACTTTTTTTTCACTTCAAGTTACCCAGGTGAGGCATGGCGAACTCGTAAAATATTTGTGGCTTAGAAGCACTGACTGACTGCAGGTCAAAAATGTCTACAGTGTCAAATATAATCACTGCTTTGACTCAGTGATGGCTTTCCACTGGGCTCCTTTTTTGTCATACGCAGAAACACACGTGTAAATAATTTTGCTTTTCTTTGTTTATTTTGCATGAATTAAAGATGTCAGTCACTTGTCTTAAAAAATATTCGTATAAGGGTCAGAAAAGTGGCTGAAATGGCAACTATGTTGTTGCTGTGCCTCAACTCCTTGAGCAGTCGTTTCATACTCCACAGTCTCTGCTTTGCTGCAGAGGAACTTCATCTCCACAAAAGCACTTCTTCTATTTTGTTGTTGTTTAGCATGTGTTGTAGCAAATGGCCTATTCAGTGCATCTTTCGACAGATTTCTGTGCACTTGTTGTCAAATTTCCTTTGCGAGTTTGCTTTCTGCCGATGAAAAACCTGCTGAATGAGGCGTTGATGAGCATGCCGCCCTTTGCTCAATAATCCTCCATCTTACTGTAGCAGCTAATGGCGCTAATGATGATCCACGCTAATTGCTGTTTGATTTTTGGCAATCATTTCTCTTTTTAGGGGTAATTAACATTTTAGTCATGGTGTCATTAGTGAGGAAAACAAGTAAGGATCTCATTTTGAGCAGCTTGTCGTTGGGCTGCTGTGCACGAAATTGCAGCTGTGTGTGTGTGTGTGTGTGTGTGAGTGTGTTTGCGTGCGTGTGCGCGCGCATGTGCGAGAGGAGCGAGACTTTGGTCACAGGTGATTCGTCACTGATTTGGTGGGCCAGAAATATCTCGCTAAGAATTTAGCCAAGCATGAACACTCATCCCGCTTGCAGGGTGAAGTTGAGCCCGCTGTAAATAGTCACCTGGCAGTGTCAACAAAATGCAGTGTACTCTGGAAGTCAAACACAAGCCTTTGCCTCGTGGTTGTTCTTATTGTCTATATTTAGAAGAGAGCGGTGCCTTTGCCCATCCGCAGTTCATTGCCAGTCTGGACGCGGTAGGGGTGTCTCAAGTCTCTAAAAAGACAGCAAAAAGTCATCTTGATTTGTTGGTCGGCACTTTTAGGGTTTTTTTTTTTTTGCTTTGTTTTGTTTTTTTTTTTGGGGGGGGGGGGTTCACTCCTGGGTTTGGAAAATGTGTTATCTGTAGTGACAAAGTTCTGTAAGTAGACATCAGTTTGTAGCCCTGACTATGTCGCGGTGTTCTCACTCCACTCAAGTCTTCAGTTGCATGATCAGCTGTATCGTATAGCAAGTTGATAGTGGGTAATTTTCTGTTTGTGTCATATGGTTGGTAAAATGCGGAGGGGTGTGTCAAGTCTCTAATAAGACAGCAAAAATTCACTTGATTGGTTGCTCGTCATTTTTTCTTTAAGTCACTTGAAGGTCTGGTCAAAGTCATTCAATGGAATGACAAAGTTGGAGAACGAACTCCGCTCTAGTGGTGATCTATTATATCGTGTATCAAGTGGATATTTAGTTTTTCTTCATGTGATATACAATGGTTGATAAAATTAATCAGCCTTCATGTTGCAATATATTAATTAATTGTATAGTTCATATTTTACCAAGCTGTGAGACCTTGTCCCGGTAAATTGGTAAATTGGTACTCTCCAGTGATGACATCACACAAAAAAAACAAACAAGAAAAATTAGAACACTGAACAAGATTTGCCGACATCAAGTAAGATAACAGTTTGAAAAAAGTTTGGATTGATGTTTGAAGTCGATTTTTCAAGAACATTTCAGTTGACCTTGAAAATGTAATTGATTGTCACATAAGATGAAGACAATAACTTCTTTCATATTAAAGGTTAAGAAAATTACAACTAGCACCCTATTTTCCATTTTTAGTTCTGTCGGCAACAAATGTCACGTTTTCTAAAAAGAAACAGAAATAGAACAAAAAGAAAGTGATCATCATTAGGGAAAAGGGGAAAAAAAAATTATAATGGCCTACGCAGACCCTCAAACTAATATGCCGTTACAGTCCATTTGGCTTTATTACAGTCATTTTGGGTAAAGATAAGCCTTGTTAGCCTATCCCATAGCCTCCTAAAATGCAAACGACTGTTTCAAATGTACAAAACAGCCAGTACGTGCACGATATTAAATCAGCTTCTTGAATGTTGCTGGCAGCCTTTTTTTTTTTTTTTTTTGGCAGGCTCATTGGCCAGATTTCCTCTCATCATATTGCGATGAACGTCCAGTGCTTCGTAATGTCACTGTTGTGCCTCATTCGCTTCACATGAGGATCACTATCTTCACCGTGTTGCCTTGTATGTACATTTGATAGAAATTCTTCACTGCCCTTGTCTTGACTCATACATTTGAACAATGAGATCCCTCTGATGCTGTGAAAGCTCTGTCGAGCATGCCTTTGTGCTGAAAGATGTGGCTACAAAAATGACAGGAAACGCTGACTCTCATTTAACACAAGTTAAAATGTCATTGGTAATTCTCAGCACAGCAACGTCGCCAATTATAAGATGGTGTTCACACTTGCGCAACCACATTATCATGGTTTTACTTTTACTTCCCCTCCCTGAAAGACTTTTTTTTTAATAATTGAGTCGTACAGGTTATGCTTCAGGTTAATGGTGGGGAAAAAAAAAGTTTTGAAATGATTCATATTGGTCTCATTTTTCTCATACCGCAAAAAAAATGGAATTTGAACAGGAGTTTGTAGACTTTTGACATCCGTGTTATCTATCTGGTTCCAAGTGATCTCTTATCTTATCATCCCATTTTTAAGGTTCTATATTTTTGATCCGCTTTTGGACTATCAAATTCTGCTTTACAATATGTTCAACCGTGAACCACTGAACAATATTCAAACTGAAAGATACTTTCAACATTCAACATCATTCACTATCACCATTGCATTGAATCCACGATTGTGATTGGCTGGCGAACTGTCTGTGGTCGGCCTCTCCCCTGGCTCAAAGTCAACTGGGAAAAGCTCCAGTTGACCCACAGCCGCAATGAAGAAAAGCGCTGTCGTCACCAGATAGATGTATGACATTGAACCCACTATTAGAGATTATTCGGAGGAATTGGTGCACATTTTTCCAAGGCCCTTCAGCAAGGGAGTCCTACTATGCTCGACTGCAGAATTGAACATTCTCAACCACTCTGCCCAACTCGCCAATCAATGAATCAATGGAAAAGCACACACAGGTTATTTCCTGTACAGTTTTCACACAACCCCTTTCTAATAACCTGTGCATCAACCTGGAATCCAACCCTTTGGGAACACAGTAGGGGAAAGGGAATTGATGTGGCTGAGAGGATGATTAGAGGGAAGTCAAACACCTGAATGTTTTGCTTGGGGCCTTTTTACGCTGACTGAGCACGAGAACAAGGTGCATGCTAAGAGACGACATCCTTTTTCTTTTCATATTTTCCCATCTCCTGTATCTTTCACGTCCTTGTTCCTTTGGGTCCTCAAAGTTTCACACTCCTATGCTTTCTTCCTCTCCCATCTTGTTCTTTATTTGGATTTATTAGCCTATTGCCGGAAGACAACTGCGATAGGCTCCAGCACCCACGCGACCCTTGTGAGGATAAGCCGTTTGGATCGATGGATGGATGGAGAATCTCGACCTAACTCTCATGTTGGGTGGTGGATGCATGTGGCTTATCCCAACTCACCAAGACTTAGTTCTGTGATGCTTTTTCATTGGCAAAAGTCGGTACTAAAAGATAACCAAAGAAGAAAAAGTCATGAACCATTGCTGGATGGTCATTGATCGAGCAGGTTTGTCGTCACAAAGTAAACATGAACGCTAACAGTGGCCATTGGTGGTGTTTACCGGACAATGCAAAATGGCAATGCAGAGTCTCCACTTTGCCTCAGAGGTATTGAATCAGGACTCAGACTCAGGTGCAAAAAAATGGGATCGGGACATCTCATCCTTGGTGGAGGTCTGCGCTCTGCAGATAGTTGGTGGCATTCAAATGCTTCATGATCCCCATCGTATTGTTAAAGGAACAAATGTAACGGGAGCCTCAGACTTTAGCACTGTATGTGTGGTTGTGATTTGCATGTTAAGGACTGAATGGATGGTGAATATGTTGTATCTATGAATTGTGTGTTTTATGGAGGATGGTGGCAGTACAATGACTCATGCTTCGCAAGCTTTGGGGTTTGAGAGTCCACTCCTGGCTCCGGCGTCCTGAGTGCAAGATGTCCTCCCTGTGCTTGTGTGGGTTTTCTTTGGGTACTTTGTTTTCGTCCCACATTCCAAAAATGTGTATGTTCGATTCATTGAAGACTCGAGAATACCTTGCGGCCAACTCGCCCGCAACCCTAGTTAGAGGAGGTGGTGTAGAAAATGAATGATGGATAAACGGAGGATATGAAATACAGTATTTCCATAAGCGACAAATTCACATTTTCATCTGGGTCACACTTGTCGATGACTGGAGTCACAAAGATCATTCCAGTGTTTTGCCAAGCCTGCAGGGGGAGAGGGTTAAAAGAGAGTCAAGGCCAGGACCCACCAGGGCCCACGCTAGGAGACGAACAGATAACATTAGCCGAGTATTGACTGGCGACTGTGCGCATGCTGGCCAGAGCAAGACCCTGCAGGGAAGGGAAAATGTGCTCATTTGCAGTCTTGTACACCAGCATTTGGATTTTGAAATGAGCCACCAGAGGCAGTGACTAGGGCGAGAGCTTAGGAGCAGGGGAGTGATGAGAGGGAAGGGGTAGCACGCGAGGACTCCAGAATGTGAAAAATAAGATCGCCCAGAGGCGTTGGAGGGAAAAAGGCTGCAACACCTCATGCAGGCGTGACAGGAAACGGAAGTGAGTACTTCACTTGCAAATACTGTCGTCATCAAATCCGAGTAGAACCTTCAAGGTGCTACACGATCCTTTATAAGTTGATGGTCAACCTCCATTTTGCTCAGATTAAACGAAATGTTGGTCATACAAGTAATTACTTTCACTACTCCATTTGTGACTTGGATAAATCGAACACAATCCAGAATGCTGCTCGACTTTCCATTTGTTCAGGTTTTGCAATTCCATCACGTTTCAAGCTTAAGAACAGCGTTTTGGAACAAGAAGGCAAATGTATTCTTCAGTGTACTGACAATACTTCAATTGAGTGCATTACATTCAAAGCCTTGAAGAGGTTTTCATCCAACTATTTACCGTAATTATGACTTTATTACTGCGTTAGTGATTACAGCACATTCCAACTTCAGCACAAATCCAGGTACCCATGCATCCATTTTCTAATCCGCCTCTCCTCAAGAGGGTCATGTGCCTGCTGGAGTCTATCCCAGCTGTCTTCGGACAGTAGGCGGGATACACCCTGAACTGGTTGCCAACCAATCGCAGGGCACACAAAGACGAACAACCATCCACGCTCACACTCAAACCGAGGGAGAATTTTGAGCATTCCATTAACCTGCCATGCATATATTTGGAATGTGGGAGGAAACCGGAGTACCCAGAGAAAACCCATGCAGGCACAGGACCTGGACATGGTTATGACAAAACAACGCTCTGGAAATAAACACCAAAAAACTAAGGAAGTGGTTTCCAACCCTAAAGCCTTTTCTCTAGCTCCCATTGTCATTAATAATGTCTATTAAAAAACAAAAACAAAAAAACGAGTCATTCAAATATTTTGAAGTCATGATAGATTCAACATGATTATGGAAACATCACATTGATTTCATTTGTATAGAGACCAAACAAAGAATATATTTTCTCCGTCGCCTCAGGTCATTCGAGGCCACACAGCAGGTGCTCCTTCCGTTTTTCATCTCTGTCCTCCTCAGTGTGCTGCAGCGCTGTGCTGCCGTAGGGTTCAGCTGCCTCACAGTCACTGCACAATCTGGACCCAGACACTGGATTCAAATTTGTTTGATGATTGTGGGCCAAGGTAGTGTTTGAAGTTGCCAGAGGTGGGCAGTTTACAAAAGTTTGCCTGTCCATCATTCGTCATCCATCAGTGGCCTAGGAACTTGTCTGTCATCATTAGTGTGTCATTTTTTTCAAGCTGAACCTATCTGTCTGTCTGTTTGAGATAGAATCATGGTGTAGATGCAATGCACGTTCCTGTAATGAAAAATTAGTTCACAAATGAGTATCCCATCACGCCAAAAGCTATAACGGCGCTCGCCAGAATGTTGACCGGCCAGCTGCATGGTGTTTGTTTACAGAGGAGCTGCGTTAAAAGAAGTACAAACAGCAAGAATGATGATGAGAGTACGAAATAGAACAGCTTTTACAGTTTCAAAAATCAACACGTAGCACTGATTGTCAAAGGTAAAAGAAAAACTTGACATTAGACTCCTAAAAGTGTGATGTTCGTACTTTTATTTGAGGGTGAGTTGCATCATAATAAACTTGTCACGTTGCGAGGTGGTGGTGGTGGTGAACCCCAAAAAGCAGACAAGAGGGAGGAACAGGGTGTACTTGACAAATTGTATTAAAACACAAAGAAAACTAAATCTAAACAAAACTAACAGTCAAATAAAACATGATAGAGAACATGACCGACAAACATGACCGCTACAACAAACAAACAATGACCCAACACTGAGTGGTCGGGTGGTAGTCCTTTTATACAGCTTATTACATAACGACCAACAGGTGTGCAGCTGCAGAGGATCCCTACAGTGCCACCTGCTGGTCACATACCGAAATATGACAAAACTGAGTTGTTGGTGGGGTTTTTTTGTTTGTTTTTGCATGCATCTTTACACATAAAAATACTAAACCTCTAAAAGTATAAAGCCTTAACGGAAAGATTATGGTGTTCATGTTCATGTCCACTATTCATCAAATTAAATACAATGAAATTCTATGACCTGGTTGATTTCAAAATTGCCCAATTAATGTATAAAGTTCATAACAATCTCCTTTGCCAAAATATCCAGAAGCTTTTTGAAATTAGAGACAGTTGTTATAATCTAAGAGGTATTAATCAATACAAAAAATCCAGAACAAGAACAAACATTAAGCAAAGGTGTGTATCAGTAATAGGAGTCAATCTGTGGAATAAGCTTGAGTCTGATTTGAAAATGAGTAAATCGCTAGACGAGTTCAAAAACAAATTTAAAAGATTAGTACAAAAAAACTACATAAATCAAAGTTAAGAAGATAAATTTTATATACCGGTACTTAAAACACATAAAAATAATGGTTTGTTCTTGTTTTGGATTTTTGAACAACTTATTGAATGTATTTAAGAAATGCAGTATGTATAAGGATATGAGATATTTGATATAAAAAGTAGAAATAATAATTATATATAAACAAACCGAAAGGTGTATAAATAGATAAGTATTGTACACATAAGGGTAAAAGTATTGGATGTTATGTAGATTTTTTCCTTTTTTTTTGGTATTGAAAATAATCAATACTCATTATTGCACAACAAGGGGTAGGACTTGATAAGTGTATACTTCTCCCTACTCCTTTGAGCATATAAACTGTGATAATGTTTGAATTACTAACTTTTATTTTTCCTTTTATAATTTTGTTTACATTTTGTCAATCTGTTATTGTATGAGATATGTTCAATAAACAATCAAACAAACAAAACAAACAAACAAATGTTACAGATTGCCTTGCTTTTAGTTTTGTTTCGTTTTTGTTATTCCAAAAACGGGACTTTTATGTCATTCGGACTTTTTGTGCAGAGGTAGGCTGTGTTACGTAACCTGGATTAGGCACAGGCAGAAAGAATCAAAAGAAACAAGGTGAGAAGGAGCGTGGAAGCAGACGTGGTAGCGTGTTCTTTTAATCTTCCCTCCCTGTCTCCCAGTGTGTGCTATCCCTCACTTCCTCCGTGCCGTTGTCCTGACTCAAACTGTTCATCTTGAACCTAAGTGGAAGAGTCACAAACAAAACTCGTGTGTCGCGTTGAATAAGCGTCTCGCATAAATATTTCCCAGGCGTTCTCTTTGTCTCGCTAAGTCACCGGCGAATCCTCTAGTTGGCATCCCGACCTGTGGAAGGTAAGACCATGAACATGATGTATGACTTGGCTTTACGTAAGAAAATGTAACCTAGCCTATAAAGAGTACAGATCTGAAATTCTGATTTGATTGCTGCTCCACTCCAGTCTTCTAAGTGGCTGCAATGTGCAATTTAGCTATTGAACAACTGCCACACAAAAGAATAAAAAAACATCTACATGAACAATATGTGTACGTAATGTAAATTATTTTAGCACTAGCTAAATGAGACTTTGGTAAATTACCGAAACGTCTATGGCCTTGTTATTTGTACTTTGGAGGGAGGAGTTGCACGGTTTCCCTGTTCTCCCTCTTTGTAGCCAAACGGTGCTCCATTTTAGCCGCCCAGCATGCGAAAAACATTCATATCTCCTCCATCATTACCTCTGCCTCCGCTGTGCTGCACTGCTG
>CAAKHF010022671.1:40062-53115 GCA_901007745.1 Hippocampus kuda | reverse complement strand
ACAGAAGCATACAATAAAACTCCCCCCATCACAGGCTCTGGGTTCACAATCTTGGTATTTTGCTTTCTGTGTGTGTGTGTGTGTGTGTATTGTGATTGGCCCTCTACCCCTTGGCTCCTCCCATCGTTGCACACCGCCCCCTCTATGATTTGCTTGTTGGAGGGAATGAAGACGGTAGCGGGTTTGTCTTTCAGGTGGATGACTTTCATGTCGCAAGCTAAACTAGCCAATGCTATCGTTGTTGTTTTTAGCCCTTTTGATAGTGTAGCTTAGCTGCTAACTGTGTTTGGTTTCTTCTGGAACTTTCTGTGACCTCATCTTTGGCGTTTATCTTCAAATTCCACTTAAAACTCATTCATGCTAAACCGTAGATGTCAAAGTCAAGGCCCGGGGATTTTCACTAAAATCCGGGTTCGCAAATGCAAATCAAGCATGTCAACCATGATACCAAAAATTCAAATTGTCATATGTAATCCCAAATAACATTTCTTTTAAAAACGTAGCTCCTGAAGAAAATTCACTGAAACAAAGCGAAAAACTCAGTCCAGAAGTGGGTTAGAGCATAAATGAGCCTTAAGTCGAAAACGTCACCGCCTTCATCTTCTTTGTCCACGCAAATGGGCCTATCGGTGGCCCCGCCCCCTCGCTACTAACAACCAACAGGATACCGGCTGTGACCGTTGCAGGCCTACATGGGATTGCTGGAACTTTCGGCAGCACGGGACAAATATGGTGAGCTGTGTGTGCCTATGGTGATGGTCCCTGCCACGGTATCCAACAATATACCGGGCTCAGACCTTAGCATCGGTTCCGATACGGCGCTCAATGCCATCACGGATGTAAGTCGGGATGGTCGTGCATGTGCATGTGTGCACGTACGTACGCGTGTGCATGTGCATGT
Source organism: Hippocampus kuda (assembly GCA_901007745.1). Lineage (NCBI taxonomy): Eukaryota > Metazoa > Chordata > Actinopteri > Syngnathiformes > Syngnathidae > Hippocampus > Hippocampus kuda. The sequence goes on along the minus strand of CAAKHF010022671.1, from coordinate 52,214 downwards.
GTGTGTCGTGCTGGACTCGACAGCTGCCTAGCTTGATGATTGACAGCTCACAACAGGCGCCCCACCAGTTCAAAACTGTTCCCACCGCGTGGATTTGTCCGTCATCACTCGGTGGACTCAGCGAGTACTCGATCGGTATTCCGTTCAACCCCCAAAATGACTTTGGCTTGAAACCAGCAGCCTTTGACTAACTTAAGATCTGCACACCCTTAAACATCCTAATTTCTCATCGACTGGACCGACATTCTGGCAGCTTTTCCTGCTGGCCAATGAGGAAGAAAAAAAAAAAAGAACTTCATTTTTTTACAATAACAATTTGTCCGGTGTTGTAGTTTTGCGATGTATTTTTAACCCTTTCATGCACACAGTAACCAGATAACCTGATAAGCCGCCCACTGCAGCAACCGCAGTCCCTGAAAGGGTTAATATTAATTAAAAGACAAATCTTAGTAGGTCATTTTAAGTATTAGAGAAATCAAATGTTGCACTTTTCCATAAGCATTGCAGACACCAAGTTATTTTTTTTTTTTTTTGGACTGGTTAAAACTGCATGATAACAATGACAAAGAAAGCGAAGCTGCTGCAGTGTTTCTAGTTTCAACACCAGCATTCGTAAACGCTGAGATGTAAAGATGCCGCGTAAACAAAACGCAGCTCCTGGAACGAATCGGATCTGATTGGAACTGCCAAAGAAGTATTACGCCTCCTTGGCAGGGTCTACTTTTGGCTAAATCGGTGACCCCAGAACAAAAAGAGCCAAAAAGGTCATTTAACCCTTTTGGGGACAACGGTTACTACAGTGGACAGCTTATGATGTTATCAGGTTGCTAGGGTGCGTGAAAAGGTTAAATTGAATTTAAAAGTGAGCAAGTAGCATCAAGCTAACCTCAGGTAAGTGTGTCGCACCCACTGTTGTGTTCTTGTGACCTTGGATTCACTGTTTGGTCAACAGCAGACAAAGAACAAGTGTGCGGGATGGAGGTTGTCGTGTTCTTCAATGTGTGGGCGTGTGTGTGGTGGGAAAGCAATGTTTAAGGAATGGCTTCCATGCAGTCTAGCTAAAACGGGAGTGTGTTGTTATCACGTCACGTGTTGACAGATGCCATCACCCCCGTCCTGACCCGGTGCACCCAGCACTTTCGGCCAATAGGACGTCAGCTCACTTGTCAAGCGGAGAGAGCCAATGCAAACACAAAGACACACACACACACAACCACAATGGCACACCTCTGTGTGGGCTAGCTAAAATGTTGCAACATGCTATTGTGCCACACCAAGATAGCAAGAACAAGAAGGTACGCATGATCATGCCACTCAGAGATTGAAAGACATGAACACACACACGATCATGCCACACAAAACTAGAAAGACAAGAACACACACACACACACACAAAATAAACTGGCACCAGTATGCCACAAAGTGCCTCACAAATCGAAACAGACAAGAAGTGTACTAAGTCACGCGGGCGTCCGTCAGGCCCTGGAGTCCGTCCTGCAGCTGTATGAGGCTCGCGAGCACTTTGAGGAGTTTTGCGTGCCGCTGTGCATGCTGCCCGCCACCATTAGCAACAACGTGCCCGGCACCGACCTCAGCATTGGCGCCGACACCTCCCTCAACGCCCTTGTGGAGGTAACGTCGCAACTTCTGACCTTTGCCTGCTGTGACTTGTTGGTGTTGTGTTGATGTGATGTCGCCATGGTAACTGTGCTCGACTGTTCACATGGGTCCCAACAGGTAAAAAAAAAAAAAAAAGTCACTTTAATTTCTATGCACAGATGAAGTTGTATTTTTGAAATTCACCAGTTAAAATGACCCCCCCCCCCAATTTAGTCCACTTGACTTGGCTCCCTGTCACTTTTGAAAAATGAATTCTTTGGTTGTTGGCAGACATGCGACCGCATTAAGCAGTCGGCCAGCGGCACCAAGCGGAGGGTCTTCATCATCGAGACTATGGGGGGCTACTGCGGTTACTTGGCCACTGTGGGCGGGCTGGCGGCGGGCGCTGACACCGTCTACATCTACGAGGAACCCATTGACATCCGAGACCTGCAGGTAGGTCCCGGTGGAGCTCACGTGATCTACGGTCACTCATTAAAAAAAAAAAAACATTAAAAATTGGGTAGCAGTTGGAAAAAAACAATATGGTGGAACAGCTGGAAATGGCTTTAAAATACCTACTTCGAAACAATGTGCAAGACTTGCAGTGTCTATTCTGGCAAAGCTTCTTCAGACTTACTGGTGAGTCAACTCATGATTGACATGCCTCACAAATTTCATGTTGCAGAGTCAAACCGGCTCTGGGAAATGAATTTTCAAAGAATTAGAAGCACCCTTGGGAATGACGCAAATGACCATTTGTGGGTCTACTTGTGATAGGCGGACCAACCAAATTTCATGTTGCTACGCCAAACTGGTTGTTGTTCTTTTTTAGGGTAACGTGGAACATCTGACGGAAAAGATGAAGACCACCATCCAGAGAGGTCTGGTGCTTAGGTGAGCACTGCGAGAGAAGTAGGTGCACCTTTCCTGTTGGGACATTTAAGGGGAGCACCTTAAAATGCACGTGTGTGTGTGTGTGTGTGTGTGTGTGTGTGTGTGTGTGTGTGTGTGTGTGTGTGTGTGTGTGTGTGTGTGTGTGTGTGTGTGTGTGTGTGTGTGTGTGTGTGTGTGTGTGTGTAGGAACGAGAACTGCAATGAAAACTTCACCACTGACTTCATCTACCAGCTTTACTCTGAGGAAGGTCGCGGAGTGTTTGACTGCAGGAAGAATATTTTGGGGCACATGCAGCAGGTACAGCACATGTACAGCGGATATAAAAAGTCTACACACCCGTGTACAAAATGGCAGGCTTTTGTGAGTAAAAACAATATGGATGATGATCATCATCGTCATAATGATAAAATATTTTCCAAAGTGAATGTGTCCATCTCAATTGAAAGTAAAAATAGTGATTAAAAAAAAAAAGCCGACTAGAACATCTGAACTTAATTTGGAGGTTAATCAGAGGCACTTTAAATGGTGGCACGTGCGTGCTGACTTGAGCTTGTATGTGATGGGTTAATTAATTCCAAGGGGATCAGCGTACTTGTACAACCTCATTGTCTCAGTTGTTTGTTTCGACTTCAAATATTGAAAATATTAATTTTTATTTTTTTCAACAGTGACAATTTTTTTTTAAATTATTTATCTCAGTCTCAATTTTTTTTATCCCAAAATCTGGCACTGAAATAGCGGAGACTTTCTATGTCCACTGCGCACACACAGACACACGCACACACTAAATGTTCTTGAATGATCCACAGGGTGGCGCTCCGTCTCCATTTGACAGAAACTTTGGCACCAAAGTGGCGGCTAAAGCAGTCCAGTGGCTCACCAAGACCATGAAGGAGTCTTACAAAGGAGGTAAAAGGCGGAGCGGATGTCTTAGCAGCAACTTTGCAACTCATACACTTCATGTATTGTTTAATCTTTCGACACACAGGCCGAGTATTCGCCAACTCCGAGGACAGCGCCTGTCTGCTGGGCATGAGACGCCGTGCGATGGTCTTCCAGCCTGTGGCGCAGCTCAAACAGGAGACCGATTTTGAGTAAGCAACTTTACTTGTCATATTGTGAGGGATCCTACTGGTAAGTCAACCACAATTTATTTATTTATTTTTTAAATTCAACCCCTGAAGCATGTTTCACTAATCAACATGAAATTTGGTTGGCAAGACTGTCATGAGTAGACCCACAAAAAAGTCTCTAGAAGCCATGCCTGAAAAGACTCAAGAAATTTTTGATGGGGTTCTTAATACATTAACTTCTTCTTGAAATTAACTAGAATTGAGAAATCAGCCTCAATGGTAGTTTGACGAACCACCGTGAAATTTGGTAGACAAGTCTGTCATGGGTAGACATTTTTTTTCAAAAAAGTCAAGAAACCGTATTGGAAAACACACAAGAAGTCTGCCATTTTGGTTCAAAGTGGCCATTTTAGGCATTTTGGCCACAGAGGGTCTTGATGAACTGTTTTGTATTTTTTTAAATGTCATCCTCCCAAGCCACTAAGCCAGTTTCATTTGTCAACGTGAAATTTGGTAGTCACGAGACCCACAATATGCAGCCATTTTAGAATTGAAGAGGCCATTTGAGGCCTTCAAAGAGTACATTTGCCCACTGCCTGATCCGTCAAACAGGAAATAAATACATTTACTGGCTGTTTCAGACACCGGATCCCCAAGGAGCAGTGGTGGCTGAAGCTCCGCCCCCTGATGAAGATCCTGGCCAAATACAAGACGAGTTACGACGTGTCCGACTCGGGTCAGTTGGAGCACGTTGGCCGCTTCCGGGCCAAAGAGGGCGACCCCTCGACTGCCATCTGAGCGTCTCATTGGCTGTTGCTAACTTAGGCGCATTTTACACAAACACACACACACACACACACACAAAAATTGAAAATCACAAGCTGTTACTCTAACTTATTGCAGATTGGAATATAATATAATATAATATATATATATATATATATATATATATATATATATATATATATATATATATATCATTGAAATATGCACTCCAAATGATGTACTGTATGGAGCACTACACATGTAACTTTATCTTCTTCTTGTTTTGTCTTTGTTGCTGCTAATATGTCACGACGCGTGAAAACAACTGTGCATGAGAGTTGTGTGTCCGTTGCCTGCGTGTGTGTACACAGTATTAAAGCTTTGATTGTGTCGGTTTTTTTTTGTTTTTGCCTTATTGTCACTCTTCTGTCTTGAAACAATACCCGACTGAGAATTTTCTGAAAAGTCTCCTGATTTTGTGAACTGGAATTTAAATTGGATATCTGGTAATACTCAAGTTATTGTTCAATAGACGAGGGAGCGTCGTGCAACATTTGTGACACTGCAGCACGGAGCGCATGTTGTTCACATTTTGTCCACTAGATGGAAGCACAACATCATTTCAGCTTTATCTTGCAATATTGTCTTTTACACGTTTCTTAAATTTTAAAATGGATTTTCGACATGTATGACAATCAGAAAGTATGTATTTGTCATTTGAGGTTAACAGGTAGGAAGATATTTCAAGACTTGAGACGACAGAGATAGATCAGTCATAAAAAAGTGCAGTTTGTTTCGGTAATTTGTGAAATAACCGAAACAAAAAAGACGTTGAGGTGACTTTTGCTGTCTCTCATGAAGTGGTGACTGATTTAGGACCACTTTTAATATTTTAATGAAACTAAAATGAGTCAAATTTGGTCGTAGGCTAATAATTCAACAAAAAGTGACTATCACTTGCCACTTCTTATACCACCAGATCCAATAATTCGGATTTTTTAAAGCTCACAATTCGTAGTTTGATTAGCACTGTCAAATACATTTCACGATGTTAGATAGACTTGAAAATAGTCTTTTTTTTTAAAATCACCATCATAAACTAAAAGTGACATAAAAACCTCTGTCAATCGCAAGTGAACGAATGTGATGGTCAACCATTCTACAGTCGATGAAAATGAGCAGAAGTCTGTGCATCAAACTTCAATTCAAATGTTTTTGTTTATTCAAAATAAACTCTTCTATCAAAGTGACAATTATACATAATTACATGATCTGTACATTATAATTAGATAAATACCCCCATTTATGCGCGATGCAAAACCCGTAATGAGTCCGTTTTTTTAAGGCAACGTGGACCCGAGTGACCCCGATGGCGTCATCAGGACGAAAGAGCAGGTCGGTGTCCCCCTCAGTGAGCGTCCCACCACCTCACACCCGGGACAGAGGCACCTGCTTGGGGAACGACACCAAGCTCCCGGTCCCGGACCTCCAAGTGAGGCCGGTGCTGACGTCGCTGTACATGGACCCCCCTCCCGCCGACGACGTCTTGCTCTTCCAACAGCATCGCGTGCACCACGTCCTCCACGAATCCAGGGTTTTCCCGGACCACACCCACACGCCGGACGTGATGCCCCCCAGCAGCCCCATGAAGTACTTGAGCATGAACACGGCGTAGTCCGGCCGCGGGGGGCGAGCGTCGGCGCCGTCTGCGGCGGAGGAGGGGGGGGGACACCCGCATCTGTAGCCCGCTTCCCACGCTTGCCGGTTGTGCTGCTCATAGAAGTAGCACGCCGCGATGACGGCGGCCGGGACCGTGTAAAGCACCGTGAACACCCCGATCCGAACCATGAGCCGCTGCAGCTTGTCCGCCTTGGCCGCGCCACCGCCACCCTGGCGACGGATGACGCGCCGAATGCGGAAGAGAGACACGAAGCCGGCCAGCAGGAACATGGAGCCCACCAGCAGGTAGACCACCAGGGGGGCGAGGACGAAGCCGCGCAGGTTGTCTAGGTTCCGGTTGCCCACGTAGCAGATGCCTGCCACCGGGTCCCCGTCCACGGATCCGAGCGCCAGCGCGGCGATGGTTTTCATGCTGGGGAGGAGCCAAGCGGCCAGGTGGAAGTAGGACGCGTAGCCCGCGATGGCCTCGTTGCCCCACTTGAGCGCGGCGGCGAGGAACCAAGCCAGGGACAGGATGACCCACCAGATGGAGGCGGCCATGCCGAAAAAGTAAACCAGCAGGAAGACCAGCGTGCAGAGCGCGGGGCCGGCGCTCGCCTGCTGCGCGTGCTCGACGCCGTGCTGGCGCGTGCACGCCACCCGCTCGTGACCCGCCGCTAGCCGCAGCAGGTAGCCGGCCGACACGCACAGGTAGCAGGCGGCTAAGAAGATGATGGGCCGCTCGGGGTACTTGAAGCGCTCCATGTCGACCAGGAAGGTGGCGACGGTGACCAGCGTGGACGCGAAGCACAGCGCCGCCCACAGGCCGATCCAGAAAGCGGTAAAGGCGCGCTCCTCGGCGCTGAAGAAAGGGCTGTGGCAGGACGCGGACGCGGCGCAGTCGGCCGGCGGCGGGCACTTGGGCGCCGGGGCGGCCGCCGCCGCCGCCTGCACCACGAGCGGCGTGTGGTGCTTGGAGCCCCCCTTCTTCCAGGGCTTGAGAGGCGGGCGCTTGGTGGGCGGCGCGGCGCTAGTGGCCGCGCCGGCGCCCGTGGACGCCCCGGTGCTCCGACTCGGGTCCTGGTTGTAGTCCATGCACAGCCGGTCCTGCTGGCCCTGCTCCGGGAGCAACTCGCACCTCATGCGGTCCGGCCACGGGAAGCCGAACTGCCTCATGAGGGGCGCGCAGCCGGCTCGCGCGCGCTCGCACACGCTCCGGCAAGGCGGCAGGGGCTTCTTGTAGTCCTCCAGGCAGATGGGCGTGTACATGCTGCACAGGAAGAAGCGCAGGTCCGCCGAGCACTTGATCTCCACGAGCGCCAGGAACTGGTGCACTTCCAGGCCGGCTTCGTCCTGTGTGTCGTGGTGGAACTGGTTGGGCATGTACGTGTGGTTGTAGCCGATGCCCTTGCACATGGGCACCGAGATCTCCTGACACTGCAGGGGTTTGGCGCCCCAGCAACGCGAGCGGTGAACGGCCAGCGTGAACAGGCACAGGAACAGCGCGCCCCGGAACATGGCCGGATGGCCGCGCCTCAGTCCACCCGAGAACCGCATCGAGTCATGCCTGCGAGCTCCCGTTTCTTGCGTTCTGGTGTGCGCGAGTGCGTGTTCGTTTGGTTGCGCGATGTGTCGCTCGGTGGGCGGGCTACAAGTTTTTATAGGCTAGGCGAGAGGAGGCGACGCCCCCCGAGGAGGGTCCCGGCCACGTCAATCAAACTCAAAAGAGCTTTGGCGCTCCAATACACACGTCCACACACTTCTTGAATATAATCGGGCCATTAGCGAGGAATGTCATTAGCAAAGTCAACAGTATAGTCATGAGTTCAAGAGCAAAAATAAGCGAGCGACGTGCTGAAAATGCAGAAATGAGATCTTGACCAACATAAATCAGAACCAAAAAAAAATCCGAATCCTAAAAGCTCACCAGTGACCTTATTTTGTTTACTTTTTTTTTGTTCGTGAGTTTGTCTTTCCTTACATTTAGTGTTGTACAAATGTCTTAATTGCTTCATATGTTTTCATGATCTTTATGATATACGATTAAGTTAGATCAATTTATGTGATCACATGTCATGATATTTAAAGATTGATTACTATTATTCATTTATTTCTAATTTAATTTCTTTAATATCATTCTAATAATTATTACCGTTAGAAGGTTGATATGTATTTGTCTTTTAAACGTAGCCTTTTTTTCGGAAAAAAAGTCCTAGATTTAAAAAAAATCATTTAAAAAACGATTACAAATGGTTAACGAAACAAATGATTACAAAATTATTTTTAGGAAATAAAACAACAATAAATCGATATTTCTTTCAATATTTATCTATAGACCAAAATGTATTTTTTTCCCAATGTTTTGGAAAAAAATTCACGTGCTAAAAAAAAAACCTTCTTCCCCCAAAACCATTGATATTGAGAAATATAATGAAGTATTCCCCTCTGTCCCCCACCAACACATGAACACTGTTTTGAGAAAGTATATTTCAAAGAAAGAGTCACGTTTTAAATAAGTTTGAAAAAAAATCCACTGGAAATTCATTTTGTACAAGGCATTCAAGGGACCAGAATGAATGCAAGACATGATCTTTGTCAAGACTGCATGTTATCGTCATGTAACATTGTGTACCCAATACAGTGGCCAAAACTTGTTTGGGAACAAGCTAACACGTACAATGCGTTCAGGGAGCACATGGAATGTGGGGAAAACACAAACTTATCTTTGTCAATACATCTTTTGTGGATTAACATGAGATAGTGTCCCTATTGTACCTAATAAGCGTCCTAAATGCAAGTGGCCTTGTCGGAAAAACAAGAGGCCATATGAGGTGTTTAGGCTGCAGACAGAATATAGAAAATGCCAGCATCCTCAATGTCACTGCTCTTGACTGTAGCTTCTGAATAAAAAGAAAAACACCATGAAGGCTTTTGTCACAGAAGGGGTGTTCACACGGCAACTTTTACTCCGGTGTAGCACTGGGGTTGCCCCCCGTAGAGCGTTCACACGTACAAAGTTACACCGGTGTAGCCCCAGAACACAGCTTAAACCGGAGCAAATTTAACCCTGCTCAGGAGGTGGTTTAAAAATTTATTCCGGAGTAAATGCTCGTTTGCGGGGCAGCACCGATATAAAATGGGACGTGTGAACGCTACAGAGGGAGACTCGCTACGCGTGAGAAGAGTTGATGACATACGAGTATTGCATAACTTGCATCCTGGGTATTTTGTACTTCTTTCCTTTCTCTCTCTCTCATCCTTTTACGGTGTCTGATAGACCACAGCGTTGATTTGTCTGGAGAAGTATAAACCATAGTTTTTTGATGTCACAAACAAGGCGGGGAAAAGGAAGCATGTTTTATTTCGTATCGCATGGCCGCAGAAACTGCCATGTGAACGCAAGTGGGGCTGCACCGGGGTTAACGCGCTTCTCTTTAGTAAGCAGCTTCTTTATACGTGTGAACACCCCTATAATCGCACACATTTGTATTGGGAGTGCTTTCAAAGATAGATTTTTAATTGTCTTTTATTTATTTTGACAAAGTCTGAGGCCACAAGAGAGCTGATTTTGGTGTTAAGATGACTAACGCGCGCGTGTGTGTGTGTGTGTGTGTGTGTGTGTGTGTGTGTGTGTGTGTGTGTGTGTGGTTAATATGGTCTTGTTAGCCCACCGCAGGGGGTGGTCTCCTTGCAAAAGGAGTTTGCTGTTTGTCTTTACTTCAGTGCAAATCGTTTGATTCGTCGCATGCTGGGCAGATGATTACTGCGACGTAGCCCACCCTGCGTGTGTTTGTGTGTATATGTTGAAGAGTTTGCCAACCCCACCCAAAAGAAAACAAACTAGCGCTTGCTAGGCAGATAAGGACTAATTAAAGTCATTCACACTTGTAATTGGATTGGTGGGCTTCAAATGGCGCCGAGTTTGTTTTGTCAGACGGGCCCAAACGCATCGCACCGCCAATTAGCCTTGTTAGCCCGCCTGCTAGCATGTTTGCCAAAGGAGTGTTTGGCCTCAGTGTGACGTTTCTCACTATTCAGAGTATTTGTTACGGGAAGACAATTTTCATTCTGATCCGATTTTTTTTTTTTTGGGGTGGTGTGCCGTTTCAAACTGCGCCCCCGCTGATGTGCACTGCTTACACAAACCTACATGGGTGAAAACAGAGAGGATCTTCTACTTCATTGCTGAGGTCAACGTTGGCAACTTAGCCATTTGGTTGGTGTACTTAGCCACATTTCTGGCCACTTCAGCAACTACTTTTGTGGGATGTGAGCCACCATTTCACCCTTTTTTTGGCTTTGACTTGCTAGCGCAAATTTGACTTGACTTTGCCAGAAGCAGCAGTTTGGCAAATATTGAAAAAGAGGCTTCAAGCTGGTTTTTGGCACTCCCAAAATTTTCGCATCATGTCTTAAAAACAACCTAAGATGTTGCCTTAACAATGGCCCCTCACTAGCTCAATGCTAACATAATGGAAAATACCACTGATATGCTAACTGCTAGCATCAGTAGCTGTTGTTTTACAACCTGTTAAGCAACGGCTACTTGAACACATTTGGTCGAACAAGGTGTAGACAGATAATATAATACTTAAAGGGATATGTTCTTTGTTGTCTGCAAAGAATGACGACTATGACGGCAACTTACTGAGCAGTAGTAGAAGCTTCTATCGAAAACAAAGTCAAAACCACGTCCGTACTACAAATTTAGTGTCTTTTTTCGGTATAATCCTGCTAACGAAACAAAAATAGAAATTTCTTGATGAAATTGAAGTTATTCCCAATCGGCTAACATGATTTGACTGCGGAAGAAAACAAACGACATGGATTCTTTCACGACCGGGAGAGCGCTCGTGATGGCCTTTTATCAGCTCCATCTTGATGGAAGCAGGATATGTGGCATCACGCTAATCGGATATGCTAATCGGACATGCTAATGTTTCTCATTAATCTTTCACACTTGTGCTCGTGCAGCCATTTTTACTGTTAGGATGTCTCGGCTCTGAGGGGTAATAGTAATGCTAATTAGCCACTGGCTTCTAGACGTCGTCACGGCTTGCTAGCATGTCTGGTAACGGCCTTTGTTTTTAAACACCATTTAGCCACATGCCTTTAGCGCTAATATTAGCTTATGTTAATGTAGTTTAGGTGAACGTTAGTTTAGCAACAGCATTTAAAGTACGTTTACATAACCTCTGCTGCTTTGATAGGTCACTGTCTTTTTATCTTCAGGGTTTGGGTAGGCAAGGACAAGGACCTACAAGTGAGCAGGACATTTAGGCCGGATACTGCATCTGATGAGTATTTTAATAAATCACCCAGGATTGATGCTGGGAGTTCTGGACCAGTAACTGTATTTTATCATAGAGAATCAGGAAGTCAAGCCTTGGACATATGAACTTTGGATCAGATAGCCAGAACAGGAACTTATAACTGGATTTGAGCAGTATTTTCATGTATCAGTCATCTGCCTTCGGGCAACACAACCTGAACTGGTTGCCAGCCAATTACAGGGCACACATTGACAAACAAGCATTCGCGCTCACACTCACAACTAGGGATAATTTGGAGCATTCAATCAAGCTACCATGCATGTTTTAGGACTGTGGGAGTAAACTGGAGTACCCGGAGAAAACCCACGCAGGGACAGCGAGAACACGTTGACTCCACACAGGAAGAGCAGGTCCGGAATCAAACACCTGACCCCTCAACTATGAGGTAACTGCAGTATCTATGTCGAGACAATTTAATCATGAGTAGGAGGAAAAAGTACCAGTATCATGGTGGAGACCTGGACTAGGACCTCTAGACCAGTAACTGTATCAAACTAGAAACGTCCTGTATCTAAGCAGGGGCTTCCAGGGTCGGATCCATTTGCAAGTGAACTTTAGAAGAAATAGTTCTTGACGTATACGTTTCAGAGCAGTACTGTAGTCATCAGAGTGGAAGTGGTTTTGATTAACAAGGTTGATAGACAGGGCCCGGACAACAACTGTACACCCGCCCCACCATTCCTTACCCCTCAGGGGGTTCAGCTTACTCGTTGGGCCTCCCCTTTGCATACTTTGTGTGGAAGTAGAGTTAATGTATCTGCTTTTACATCCATTTCCACATTCATTCCCGGATGGACCATTATGACTACCCCCCCCCCCCCCCCC
>CAAKHF010022671.1:12359-31011 GCA_901007745.1 Hippocampus kuda | reverse complement strand
CCCCCCCCCCCAAACTCCCATCAACACCCTCAGCGCCCCCCCTTGCTGCTCTACATTGAATACACTCCTAATCTCCGCAATCAACAGCCTCTGCTTTAGAGCTTTGCGACCCAAAAATACACTTTGGCTACTGACAACTTCTCCTTGTCTGAGATCAAATCAAGGCTCTAGCTCTGAATAAAAGCAATAAAAACAGGGTAAGGTGCATGCCAGGTTAATGCCTTTGTAAAACCTGAATGAGTCGTCCTTCCAAATATTCACTCAGTAGATTTGTTTGGGAAATTGGAATAAAAAACATTTAAAAAATCAGCCCCAGACTTAACATCAACTTCAGTGACAAGAAGCATTAAAGTAGGCATGTTTCCTATAACTTGTCACACGAAAACATTTCAAGGATCCACGTGCAAAACTGAAGAGAAAGTTGCTCGTTTTAGTTTGAAGCAGCATTTCACACGTTGATGTGCTGCCTGGAAAGTTAGGGGGGAAAAAAATACATGAATGTATCAGCCACTAGCACCGTTACACAGGTCAACATAAAATTAAGTGAGCATGTCGGTCATAACGCAATACACCAAAACGTTTTGAGTGCCCAGGCCAGAAATGGAAAGAATGTTAGCCAGATGTTTCTGAAGCAGCCATTATAGGGTTAATTTGGCCATTTACCCAAATTGAAAAACAAACAACAAAAAAATCAGCACCCAACACTAATTCAGACTCAAATATACCGTCGGGAAAGTTAGAAAAAAACAAAAATAAAAATAAAATCTAGCCCTTGGCACTAAATTCACAGATGGATATGAAATTGAGTGCTTCTGCACTGGTAGTACGAAAATGTCTCAAGGGCCAACACCCAAAACTGAAAAGGAAGATGGCTATTTTGCTTTGAAGCAGCTATTTCGGGTGAATTCCTACAACTCCTACTTAGAAATATTCCCAAATGGAAGCAGGTGGAGGATAGACTGTGGAAAAGCGGGTGTGAGGGTCTGTTATAGTCCAACTAGGAAAGAGGGGGCTTGTTCTCAGGCATTATCAGTGGGCCTCCCCCTTGCTGACCCACTGTCAGTCAAATGGCAATATAGCGCGCCTAGCTCCCCCGTGCTCCCACACCCTATTTACTCAGTCGCCCCCTCCCCTCAACCCGCCACCGCTGCGGCAGCCCACGCTCCGGCAAACAAGCCGCATTGACACTGTCTTTTGTTAGTGCTGAATGCGGGCTACTAGTCAACAGGCCGGGCCACCATTCACGGCGACGCCACGTCGGGTCGAGTCAAGACACGATGGTGGGGGAATCCAAAGCGCATAAATACAGAGTGTCTTGGGTTGTTATATTTACTGACTTTATGACCACCTTCATCTAATTAAAAAAAAAAAAAAGACTCGCAACTCATTCCTGCTAACAGATAACATGAGTGGAACTATTTTCATTATTTTGTTGCAAGTTGGTATTCGACCTTATATCGCTCATGTCCTGTCGTGTACCTCAAAATCATGTTCACTCACTAATTTAACAAGGTCTTCGGTTTTTGGCTCCAGTGGCATCCAATTAGAAGCCAGTCGGGTGTGATTGGCACTTTGTGGCCAAAGCATCTCGCTCTACCATAAGAGACAAAAACAGAAGCTATTCTGTCCCAGCAAGCACTTAAAACAAACTGGGGCAGAGTGCGGCCCGGGGGCCACGTCGGGCCCACACACAGTCGTCACCGACCCACCCTTGCTTGAAAGGATTGCTGCCTGCAAGCTTTGATGGAGGAATAATTGATCACAAACTCAGGACACATGGAGACAAGTGACTGGCTGCCAGCCAATATATGGGCACAATGAAAAAAATTGAGTTGTTTTCTCTGAAAGTCAACCAAATTGAACGTTGGCAGCACGACTGCATGACGAAAAGCAACATTGACATTTAGACCTAACGGCGGCTTCTTGCTGTCAGGCTAACCAGCAACTAATCCCCTTGGAAAAAATGATGGCCTGTGCGGTGGTGCCGGCGGAGGAGGAGACCACCCAGACCTCCTCCGATGGCATAATTCCAAGGTAGAGGATCAGGTGGCAGGCAGACACTGGAGTGAGCCATCCAAAACATGTTTGATCACCACCTGAGCTCTCACGAGGATACGATGGTGGGAAAAGATGACACAGAAAAAAATAGCCACTAAGGTTCCACTCGAGCCATGCGATTTATCAGTCGCGGTGCTTTTGACATTTATTCTTTTGCAATCCAAAGCCCTTTCACAGTCTTGTTTTGGGTCTTTTATAGTTTGAGATGTGACAAAAGCTAAAAAATGTGAGCGTCAAAGTAGGGCTTCCAGTCATGTGTGTTTTCGAATGGATTTCACTATCAATTATTCAATCGTATAGTCTGCTAATTGCAGACGATGCCTTTTTTACATGCAGCAGCGATGTGACATCATCTTTAATAAACGTCTCCATGAAATGACATCGAAAAGCGTTGCCTTATTTCCCTAAAATATTTCTACCTCCTCCCACCTTGCTACTGTGCCAAGGGACTTTTTTTTTTTGGGGGGGGGAGGGGTTAAATTGCCCAAATGGCAGAAAAAGGGGCTGACGCAATTTACGTGTGCCCGTCCATGATAAAAATGTGTGCTGGATTGCGAGTCTACCGGGTCACACGGATGCTAATAATTTCCAATGGCCACCTGCTATGCAGGACGGTGATTGACGGCGACGGCCACGTCTTCAACAAGCAAGAAGATGCCTGCGTTCAGCTTGCGCCGAGAATGTTTGGAAAAAGTGTGGAGGAGCTCATAAACACTTGCTCGAACTGCCGGCGACCCATCTTTCCCGCTTCCGATGAAACCCAAGATGATGACATAAACATCTGCGCAAGCAGCAGCAGTGCAACTTTTCTCCGACGTTCCTCCGCGGGGAAACAAACAAGAGGAAACAAACGTGGCATTGAGCGGGAATGGCGACCGGTCCGGGGAGATGCGGCGGCACATTCCGCGAAAATCATCTGCGAGATCGGACGCTTAATGCGATTACGGAGAAGCGGGGGCAGTGTCCTGCGGCCAACTGTGGGAGTTCGGCTAAATGCCTTTCCCAGAATTCGCAAGCTCAGCTATTCCCTTTTTTTTTTTTTTTTGTGTTAAGGTGAAGAGAGCTCCATGATTCCATTCCATTCAGGAATTTTTCCAAGCAAGTAGGAAGTGAGGAGAAAAAAAATCCACAATAACATAACACATTATCATTATTGATATTATTTCTTTTTTTGGGGGGGTGGAGAATAATTCCCGTCGATGAAGCCCTTGTGCACTTTGCGCCGACATTGCATTCTGTTTTCCAGCTACAACTCAGGGGTGAAGTCGGCATAAAAATATCGCGCCCTCGGCAGCCGTGGATGTCACGCCGAAGGGCCACCAAATGTTGGGGAATTTTAATGCAATTTGACTTTCCGCAAATGAAATTAAAGTCAAAAAATGAGAGCGCATCTGTTAAGACGAGCGAATTGGTCAAGATGGAATTATTGTATTTTTATTATTGTATATAATTATTGTAAATTTCCCCAGTGCGGGACAAATAAAGGATTATCTTATCTTATTGAAAGCTCGTATCCCACTGAGTGGTGAACGTTTACGAGTGTGTGCGAGGGTAGCGCATTTCTTTTTTTGGTAGGGTTCATTTGAGCTTGCAATGACGTTTGCCAGCATTTTTAACGGTCAACGACAGTTTTTGCGAACATTTGCGATGTTGAATGAACCCTGAGGAAGAATGAACATTAGCTACCTTAGCAAACACTCAACCACGATTGTCCCTAAGTGGTCAACATATCGGATCTTGCTTCAGTTTCCCCAACGACGGCGTTGTTGAAGTTTGTTTCTCAAAAACATTCTGGCTTTCAATCTTGAGGCCAGATCATGCCGCTTTACGACACTTTTTGGACACTCGAACGTTCAAGGGAGTTCATAGATTTGACAATCGTTTTCAAAACAAGTCAACTGTATTTATAGAGCACTTTCAAACAGGCTAAAAAGCAACTCAGCTTCATACTGCGCCCTCGTCACTTCTGGTTTACGGTAAGGGCCCTCGGCTTCTTTTTCTGCTACAATGTCAGTCGAGTCAAAGCGAGGTAAAGATGTTGAATTATCGTCGCGGAGGAATCACTTGTACCCAACACGCAGGCACCAAAATAAACAAACGCCCGCGTGGTGCCGTCAGAGAGAAGGAGAACCCTGCTGGGAGGAACGTCCACCACCCCTGCGTGTGTGTGCGTGACTTGAAATGGAGGAAAACAATGCACCGAGCACAGAAAGTTGTCGGAAGGTGATCTCCTGGTGTGAGGCACCAGCATGATTGACAGCTGCTGACGTTTTTGCCCTCATTCGACTTGTCACACCAGAGAAAAACTCTTGGACTTTTTGTTTTTCTAATTTCATACTTAAAATAGACAAATCTGTCCTCACAACAAGTTGTATTTCTTCCATATTTATTGTTTTAAGTCTAAATTCTCAAACTACCTTCTTCAAACGTCGAGGTACGACCGCTTTCGTCATTGCGAGAACGATGATGAGGTGGAAGAGAATGAGGAAGAGGAAGGCGGGGTCATAATGATGAGGAGGATAATGATGAAGATGATGATGATAGGTAGGCGGTTGAAATAAATGAGGAGTACGATGTTGCGAGTAGGAAACATGAGGATGAAGAAGAGAATGTTCATGACGACTATGAATAAGATGAGCGTTGGGTGTCTGGAACTCTCCGGACAGAACTGGATTCCACAAACGTAGGCACAGATTTGACCAAAAAAATCAATAATTTACAACAAGAGCGCAAGACCGACAAAGTACAACGAAGGACGTTGAGACCCAAAAAAAAACAGGAAAAAGCGAAAACAAACTAAGAAAAATGTAAATTTCTTGTCAAACTCAAAGGACAAGGAATACGCGAGAATATCAACCAAAATGTAACAACAACCAACATGAAAAGATACTCAGAAAAAAAAAAAACGCGGTGAGAGGCTATGATGCAAAATGTTAAGGACGTCCAGAGAATTCAGCACTTGGAGACGGAGTCGTGAGCAAGGCTTAAGAATCCGACAGCCAGTCGTCTGTGAAGCAGAGCATATATGACGACGGGAAGGAAAACAATGAGGATGATGATGAAGAGGAAGGTGTGAAGGATGAAGCGTGGGACGGGGTTATTCCCGTGATGAAGAGGAGGATGATGATGATGATGATGATGAGTCAGGAGGAGGAAGATGAGGAAGGAGAGTGAAGAGGAGGAGCTGAATGACGGTGAAGGGCACGGAGGACGGCTGGGGTGATGACGATCATGAGAATGAAGACGGGAACGAGGATGACGAAGAGTCGGGAGGATGTGACGGATGCTCAGGAGAACCATGAGGATGATGAAGATGAGGAAGAAAACGAGGGGGCAAGGACGAGGAAGAGTTCGGTAGAGGGAGTAGAAGGTGAGGAAGATGAGGATGAAGAGGACGATGATGTGGGGGAGGATGGTGATAATGAGAATGCGTAGGAGCACAATGAAGAGGAGCAGTGGGTAGTGATGATGATGATGATGATGATGATGACGATGACGACGGCAACGAAGCCAAGGTCTTATCTGTCATCGGCCTCTTCCGCCCGCCTTTCAAGTCGTAATGAGCACTTTGCAGGCCACTCCACAACTTCCCCCTCACTTTTGTTATCGGCCAATCATCACCAGCCAACCTCAGCTTCTTCCTCTTCTTCTTCTCTACAGCGTGACTAAATGACGTCGCCCCCTGGGGGCTAATTAGGGGCGTGACCTCACTTATTTACATTTAGAGTGAATCCTCACAGCGAGACGGCCCTTTAAAAAAAAAAAAAAGTCATTAACCCCTTTCTTAGTGTGTCACCATTCCTGTTACACTTCATTGTTCTTCGCGACGGAATATCTTCCACGCACGTCAGTCTGTTCCCACAATAACGTGATAAGCGCCCGGGCGCACGCACGCACGCACTCCGTGTACATTTGATCCTATCCTGCCGTCTCATGTGGGTACCTCACAATTTTGGAATTTCACCTCAATTTTAGGCTCAGAAATACACCTTCAAAATATGACGATACCTCAGAGTTCCAAGTGCGACGTCAGTTGAGGCAGCAGGTACCTTATGAGGGCTAACGGTGCGTGTGTTGTTCGTTCCTTTTATTTATTTGGACAATTGCAGAGGAGAGAAAGAATATATACAGGAAGTGACTTTTTTTTTGTACAAGTGAGGCAAGGCAACCTCCACAAAATCTTTGCATTTTGGACACTTTTGTTTCCACCGTGTGTTAAAAAAGAAAAAAAAAAAAACAATGTGAAAAAGACTCCGCCTGTGTTGTCTGCTTCTTAAAAGGAGTTGAACTCACTGGATCAAATCAGTCAGAAGTCTCAGAGTAAGTTACAAAATATAACAAATGGCGAATTTGCCAACGGTGAGCGAAACTTTAGATATTAGCTGCTCTCTGTTAGCAGCCATCTTGTTCGTGTAAACAGTGCATTTCAGTGAGGACACGCACTGAGGAACAGAAGTCGCAAATAAGAAAAAAAATAAATCCATTAAAAAAAAAAAGTGATATTCATCAAGTTGATTCATCACCAAGCCCTACTACCAAGACCGATAAAAAAAATGTTTTAAACCCAACATGAAGAGGGGGGATCATGGCCACAGCTTGTTCCTGCAACAGATAACGATCAACGTATTCTTACTTCCATTGTTCACTATGGAAAAAAAAAAAAAAAGTTTCCAAATCTGAAAATAAATGCAAGTTGACAGGCTTCCTGGCTGGAACAGATTGCGTTCGATTTAAGAGGAACTACAGACAAATGACACACAAGCGCATGCACACACACATGCAGACATTTGCGAATACAATCACACAAAGTCACTTTCCAGGTGTCACCAAGGTAAAAATCGTCATCTGTACAAAGACTACCTTTTTGTGCTACGGCTTGTGTTGCTGATTCTCTAGCCATCAACCATCTGCTTCGGTTCAACTTTCCGATGTAGATTTTACAGTTGCGTACTCGCTGAGACTGAGCACCAGCGCTTGATATAATCTTGCAATCGTGATGAAAAAGTGGTTCGTTTGAATCAAATATCGGCCCGAAGCCTTACTTTGAAACCTTCCGGGAAACCCTGCCGCTTTCTTGCCTTTCAAGCCAATTTTGCGTCCTACTTTTGCCCGAGCCTGCAGGTGGTTACAAACTCTACATGTATACGTGTATGTTTTGGATCACGTCCGCGATCGTAAGCGGTGGCGACTTGCCGACATTCTGCTTGTGCTCATATTTCTCTTGGCCCGGAAAATTCTTTTTCCAGACGAGGGGAGCGTGGCGGCTCCTGAGCCAGGAAGCGGGCCCTTGGGCGCACCTCGTTTCCTGCCAACTGAGCTGTCGACGTCTCCCAGGGCGACCGTCACCGAGGATGACATCACTGGGAAGCCATTTTGAGGTGATGAGTGGCAGAAGTAGAAGTCACTCACTGGACACATCCCTCCCCAATGACTTTACGTTTTGTTTTACAAGCAACAAGCATACAGCAGTCGAGCCGGCTGGAAAGTTTGAAAAAACAAAAAAAGTGGTTGAGGGGTCACCAGGAAATGCGGGTGAGAGGGATCGTGTTAAAGAAGGCACGTCTAGTGCCATTAGCGATATGTTTGGATTGGATTCTTCGGATGAAAAGTGTCGTTTTGGCTGCCTCACGAAACATTTGATGAAGTTGTCAGTGACTCACAACGTGAACTCGGTTTGACCGAGCCGAGGCGCCGAGGGAGTTGATGAACGAGGAAAGGGCTTCGTCAGATCTCTTTAATAAACTCAAACTGTCAATCACCTTGCGTGGCGGCATTTTCCAGGCCGGCGGGGGAAGCGACCGTCACACCGATGGAATCCTGAGCATCTCCCAACCTTGACATCCCCCCCCACACCCCCCATTCCACTAAGAGCTCATTTTGACGTTGTTTTCCCAACGTCGACTTCGTCCTGTAGGAATCGCTGCAAATTTAGAAAGGAAAACAAACCTCGGGTCCCTGGGAAACGTGGTCTTTGACTGGGCTAGCTGGGCCACTCGCGCGGAGCCGCTTTTGCGCCGCACAATGGCCAGCAGTGTTCTCATGGAGCGGAGTAAATAAATCATTGTTTGGCCGCCTGCTTCCATTCCCCAAACTCCTCACAGACGGCACGCAAATATGAGTGCTATGGATTGGGAATTTCTCCATTGTGAGGCAAATGAAGGTTTTCTTATCTGAACTTCTTATCTTATTATGCTATATCTACATATTTGATTTGAAACTTTACACGAGGCCAACGGAGATTCTTTGCCATAGAAGAACAGTCACCAAAGTTCTTGGGAGGGCTGATTCACCATTTTGAATCAAAACATTTTCGGCCATATTTGTTTTGGGGCAAGGTTCACATTGGCATGACTGGATCAAAAGATGTGGTGATCGCCCAACTTTCCAAAGAGATGAAAAAAAAAAAAGTGTCCAATGTCAGACTTATTTTTAAAAATAAGAAGGACATTTTGATAGTAAAATTGTAATTTGTGGCATTCTTGATTTTTTAGGACTGCCAAATTTCATTTGACTTCATTATATTTGTTATTTATTCATATGCACTTACTGTTTATTAAGTTGAAATAAGATAAGATAAGATAAGATAATCCTTTATTTGTCCCACACTGGGGAAATTTACAAATGTGTTTTAATGTGGGTTAAATTAAACTGGCTGTTAAAAAAGCTGTTTAAAAAAACCTCTGCATGATATACCAGTACATGTGTTTTTTTCTTTGTATTTTCATTTAAAAAATACGTTGAGCAAAACTAATATAATAACTTAAAATATATGTAAAATAATATTTCCAAGTTGAAAAGTGTAAAAGTTGAATGTTTTACAATTTTAAGTTGAAAAACTTTCTATATAAGACAGTGATAATATTACTACGTGGTGGCGCTATACCACTGAAAGCAACGGATAGTTGAACACAACAATGGAGCAACAGAAGTAGACAGGCAATAGAACAACACTTACATGCATATATTCTTTATCCTCTGCAAAAAAACATATCTAACTGCAGCTTTCTGAGTCACTTATAACAGTTGTGAAGCTCTTCTGCCCCCAGTGGCGAAGTCGAACACACCCGAAGGAAGATGGTTACTATTCTAGTTATTTATCTAATTAATTACTACATGTTTTTAATAAAGTGCAACACTATAGAGAGTTTATTTTCCATTTTAAAAGCACGTTGACATGGCGGGGGGGTTGGTGGAGAGTGTAGCGGATTAATTTCCATTCATGTCAGTGGGAAAAGGTGATTTGAAAGATGATCTCATTTCAGGAGTTGTCAAATCCAAATGTAGGTGCGACATTCTCGTATTGTCGGCGTTCGTTTCAGTGAACGAGTTTGCCAAAAAATGTCTTTATCTTTTGTTCTCTTTTATTGTATTTATTTAGCCGCCACCAGCACTGCTAACGTGACAAATTGGAGCGCAGCGGCTGTAACAAAGGCGAGCGTGCTTAACAACGCTCGCTTTTTAGCCAACACTGGAGGGAATTTCCAATGCTCCTTTTCTGTCTTTCTTTTCCCGACGTTCTGTCCGTGTGAACGACAATCGTGAATGGATTTTTTTGGATGGGGGCTGCTAATAGGCAGAGGAGGGCCAACTTTGGTGGGGAGAGGTAGGAGGCGGGTGGTCAAGAATCAAAATGGGAATGACATTTGCCATCCGCGGAGTGTTCTTTGTCAACGCGCCTTTTCCTTGAGCGAGCCGGCGTATTATCTGCATTGCAAATTGGCACTGGGCGAGTGGACAAGGTGGGGGTCGGTGGGGGTCCCGGTTCCCACACACTCCCCATCCATCAATCAACCCCGCCCCCCCCCACACTCACAACCCATCCCCCTTGCCAGTGTCAGCACACCCGGATGCTCATACCGTGTTCTGCTCAGATGGGCTTGGGCAATACAGGCCGAAAATGGTTTACCCTCCCACAATCTGATTCCTAAATTGAATGGGTTTATTCCACTTTCCCAATTAAAAAAACCAAAACAAACAACAAAAAACAAAGATAAGGACATTACAGAGATCTCGGCCATCATAGGTGCAGAGGTCATGGGTTCGATTCTGGGCCCTGACCTTCCTCTGTGGAGTTTGTAGGTTAATTGATAACTCGAGGGTAAATTTTCCGCAAGTGTAATTGTGAGTGTGAAACTTTGTTTGTCTATGTGTGCCCTGCAATTGGCTGGCGACCATATTCAGTGCCCCAACAATGAGGCACTCTAAAGCAGCCACGCCAGGTTGTTACCCCTTGTCCAAAAACTGGACAAGAACTCGCATTTCTGCTTTCTCTAAATGACATGCGTGCAGTCATGCCTGACAAGAAGGCGCTCTAAAGCGGCTACGCCAGGATGTGAAGATGCATTTTCAGGGTGTATGCATAGCTCGCTAGCTTACTGCAAGTCGCAAGTGCGCTGGATAACGGTTGATTTGAACAAATTCGCTCAAGTTCTTAAAGAGTACGAGGGGCATTCTGGGCACCAAAAAGGGGACTTCGCATCATTACAGCCACGCCCACAAAAGTCAGTCAGAAAACTCAAAATGGTTAAAACCAGTTTAAACGCTGTTCCACCACAATTGAGAACTAATTTCTTTCGCCGCCTTTTGAAAGCCTTACGCAATTATCTTGGATTCAGATGAGTTTATTTCGTGCAACCACTTGGCAAAATAAAATTGAGCAAATTCAATCAAACCCTTTTTCAGTGTACACACGTGCCCCGCCATAAACCGCTGAAGTCAATTCATGGCGCAGCTCTAACAGGAGGAGGCTTTGTTGCGGCACCAGGGGAAGTCATGTTGGACATGCGGACCCATTTCCTCCCGCTGAGCCTCATGCTTGAATGTTTATTTTCCCTGCGCGTGGTGGTCTTTTCAATGTATACTTTCCATTCAGCGTGCCCAACGCTGGAGCCTTTAGGAACCGACGCAACTCTATCCCTGCCCAGAGCACTTAAAAATACAGTGCGGCACATTCAGGAAAAAAATTCGATGAAATTCCACAGTATTTGCAATTCATATGCAGGAAACCTTTTATAAACTGTATTCATCAGGTATGTTCAGTGTTGCCAAAAAGTTTCATAGACCTCTTCAACGCAGAAACCACTTCGCAGAGCCCGCAAAACACATTTGGTAATAGTTTACAAACTTACACTACTTTTCAACTTAAAATCACAGGAACCTTTAATTCTGGGTATTTGTAGTTCATAATCAGGTTCTGATCAGTTTTGTCCAGCGAAGTAGATCCCAACACAAAAGGTTCTGGAAAGCTTTCGAAAGTACTACCTCCCTAGCAGGATCTTCTTTCGGGCTTGTGGTTCAATTCCACAACTGTCCTCTAAAACTATCCTACCTCGAGTTCTAAAAATGTTTATTTTTGGTAACTGTAGTTCCATCCATCCATTTTCCAATCGGCTTTATCCTCACAAGGGTCGCAGGGGGTGCTGGAGCCTATCCCAGCTGCCTTCGGGCAGTAGGCGGGGGACACCCTGAATCGGTTGCCAGCCAATCGCAGGGCACACAGAGACGAACAACCATCCGAACTCACAATCACACCCAGGGACAATTAAGAGTGTTCAATCAGCCTGCCATGCATGTTTTTAGAATGTGGGAGGAAACCGGAGTACCCGGAGAAAACCCACGCAGGCCCGGGGAGAACAACCAAACTCCTCACAGGGAGGCCGGAGCTGGAATTGAACCCGGTACCTCTGTACTGTGAGGTCCAACTGTAGTTCCCAAAAGTAAAACCATCCATCCGTCCGTCCGTTCATCCATTCGTAGAATCCTTTCAGGTTTCGTAAATTACCGTGGAACTAAATTTAGCTTCTGTGGTCCAGACACGAAATGCTCCGCCAAAGTTTTTTCAGATTGGGCTAATATGAGGGAAAAGTGGTTAGGATTGCACGACTGTCTGTGTTTTATGTTATGCGTGTTCATTATTTTACTTTATGTTCACTGTTTTGTTAAACGCTTTGTTCCAGATGCAGCTGTTGGGAAAGCGCTGTCTAAACCAGCATGTATTGTATTGTAATAGCTCAACAATCAAGACAAGATACACCACATCAATAAAACATGTCTGGATCCAATTTCACTCAATGTTTAGTTTGTATGCAAATGATTGGTGTCAACGTTTTGTTGCGTGGTAACGTAATTTAGAGTGAGAGAGATCCTATTTGGATCACCATTTGTTAGCTATCTAGTTTGTTACTACTTTGGACAAGCAACGCGTGACACAAAAACGACATAAAAGATTCCCACAAAATTTTTCTCAGGGTTGTCATTTCATTTTTTTCCCCCCAATGATCTGTCAGCGAACGACATTTAACCACGAACCAGCAAGTAGCCTGGTTCAAACGGACAGATGACACAAATGCCGACAGACAAACACAGGACAGTCCTGTCCTGTTGCAACATGTAGAAAGAGCAGACGGCGTTGAGGAACAAGACAAAAACTGTCTATGAGATATTATTTCCAGCATCCAACCAACGCATCGACTATTTCTGCAAACGGTTGCCTTTGAATCTCAACTTCAAGGAGACGGACAGAAATTCGTGAACGCAGACGGCGGGCAGGATTTCTGTAATCCAACGTTCAAATGATCTTAGTCGTAATTGAAAAATAAAGTTAACTCACAGTAAGTGGATTTCATGATTCTGGAGGCTTTTGGACTCGAGTCATCACAAAGCAACCCGGAGTGAAGTGACATTCTTTTGTTGTCTGGCATCTCCTCAAGTCCTTCGGTCATGTCGTAGATCTGTTGGCAGAAACACAAACTTGAGTCGGCTTTGTGGGTTTAGTGTTTTAGCAGGTGTCCAAGCCATCGAACAAATAAGTTACCGTGATGACAAAGACAGTTTCAGGGATACAAAGCAGCTGCGGAGGACTCTCGAGGAGTTCTGACAAGTCACTTTGGGGATAAATTGCGAGGCCGTAAAAGTCTTTGAATGCGGACGGTTTTATTGTCGGCCTTGACATTGTCGCTGGGCTTCTCATGGAACTTAAAAAAAAAAATCATCAGCCGCAAATGCTCCAACTCACCCTGACTTTGTCAAAGGTACCAAAGGGATTCAACAAGAGAAAACATGACACAGGATGGTGAACGTACGAGTTCAAAAGTCTGCTTTTGCGTTTAACCTCTTCATCTCTAACCTGGAAAGCAATTTAGAAGGTACGACCTGACCAAGACACATTTGACGTCAGATACCAAAATACTAACGGTTCTTGCTCGGAAATAATAAACCAACAATTCCGAGATTCCACTTGAGCTACCTGACAGACTTCATTCAAAATCAGACCAACAAGGTCTGGATGATGTGATCGAACTGGAAAATTTATGTGAAATTTATCTTCAGCTACATGAGACATTTTATATCAGAGTTCAAAATAATACGAATTTCTATTGTGGGATGGATCGACAATTCTTGGAAATCAGGGGAAAGTTGGAGAACTGGCGAGGAAAGATCAGGATATTAAATTTCAGCTGTTGAATGTCAGATAGCATTCAAAACGGGTATGATTCTTGCTTTTGGCATTCAAACTCAGTCAAGTTGTTGTTGTGAACAATCATTCCAGACAATTTGAAGATAAACTCTAAGTTTTGACACTGAAAGTCAAAAAGGGTTTTTTTTTTTTCGAGTCGCATGTTTCTTTTTCCAAAGTCACTTTATGTCTTATTCAAACATTCCTAAAGCTCAGCAGGATCAGGCACACAAAAAGAAGTCACACACGTGTGTCATCATCTTTGCCACCTCTGCTACGTCGTGTGATCTTGGAGACGTCGTGTACCGCTGCAGCCCCCCCCCCCCCGCCCCCTTGTGCGTTGCGACTTTTGCTTGCACCTGTTCGCCCACTCGCCGTCCTCTTGTTCCCTCAGCGCACGCCTTCGCTGTCTCACATTTATTCTCATTAGCAGTGTGACTGGCAGGTGTCTACTTTTCAACTCGACTTCATGTGAATGATGTGGAATGTTGCTCTTTAGTGTTACACAGCTACTGCAACAGTGATATACATGCGTGGGGGAAGAAAAGCCACCGGAGGATAAGAAAAAAAACAAAAATCCAAAATGTCTTTGAGAGATGGGGAACAGTGGCCCAGTGGTTAGCGCGTCGACCTCACAGTGCAGAGGTATCGGGTTCAATTCCAGCTCCGGCCTCCCTGTGTGGAGTTTGCATGTTCTCCCCGGGCCTGCGTGGGTTTTCTCCGGGTGCTCCGGTTTCCTCCCACATTCCAAAGACATGCACGGCAGGCGGATTGAACACTCAAAATTGTCGCTAGGTGTGAGTGTGAGCGTGGATGGTTGTTCGTCTCTGTGTGCCCTGCGATTGGCTGGCAACCGGTTCAGGGTGTCCCCAGTTTACTGCCCAAAGACAGCTGGGATAGGCTCCAGCACCCCCCGCGACCCTTGTGAGGATCAAGCGGATCGGAAAATGAATGAATGAATGGGGAACAGCCCCCAACTGGTCACCAGCTAATCGCAGGGCGCAAAAGACAAAGTCACACTCAATTTAGCTTATTTAAAGAACATTTTTGGAATGGGAGAGTAAACTAGACCACCCAAGAAAACTCACGCGGGCATGGAGGAGAACATGCAAACTCCACTCGGGAAGTCCCGAAGCCTGGATTTGAACTCGCGACCTCTGCGTCATGCACTCATTCAACTGTAGTTATTTTAATTTTCAGTTTTTGTGACTGCTGACGATTGTTGACTTGTTGACTCTTTTGACATTGTTCAGTGTATGATTTATCCCCTACAATTGTCTTTTCACTATTTCTGGGATCTATATCCTTCTCAACTGCTCAACTAGACTATTATTTAATGAACACGTAGCATTTACAACTCTGGTGACTATAGAAATTGATCGGTCACATCATTTAACACCATCCCCTTGCAAAGAAGGATCGGCATTCTTCTCATATGATCTCGTGGAGCGTCGTAACATTGCGTAACATTGTACAAAAATAACGTTCGGATGCTGCTTTTGCTTGGTTGGTGAACTCGTCTGGAACGGGCGAGTGTGTCTGCGTGTGGGAGGAGGAGGCCGGGCCGGGGGGGGTTGCGAGCCAACACAAGCACAGACGCTCTCCTCCGGGGGCGTCCTCTCTAAGTGGACCATTGCTGAGACTCAAAAGTGCACTTTAGCCTCGCTCATGGCATACTAAGCATCAGCCAAGACAAACCCTCCAACTCCAACTCATTCACACGCGTCCACGTACACCTCGGTAGGCATGCACGCACACTTAACTCATTTAGTACCAGCCAATTCTAGACCAAGTCTGAAAAGACGTTTAAAAACGTCTTTGGGAGTGAATGAGTTAATGCGCACACACGCACAAACACACACCCTCATGTAGATATACACACATGTACACTAACATACCCTACACATATGTGCAGGCATGCAGGCACGCACACACGCGCACACACGATGAATTTGTACTTGTGAGGTTGCCATATTGTGCACTGGTCCGACAGATGGTGCAGCATATGGGCGGGTTCATGCCATGACTCACTAAATCCACATTTCATTTGTGCAAAGGCTTTTATTGAGACAAATATCCTCGTGCCTCAATTTACAGTACAAGCCACAGCGCACCTAAACACACACAGCGTTGGTGTCGTTTGTAATCATTGAAGGAAGTGTCGAGCATGTGGCGGCATTATCGCATGCTCAGTTAGTCAACAGCGAGCTTGTTTACAAGGAAACACACTAAAATATTCTTCTACATGACCCGCTATGAATTTTTCGTCACTTTTCACTTCCTGTAGAATTTCCAATGCTTTTGTGCAACTCTACAATAGATGATTATTATTGCTATGTCCACATAATCTTCATATTTCACTTGCTGTTGGTGACTCAGTATATTTCTGTCCAAGTCAATATTTCACCTCCTCTGGAGGCACCAAAATGTTTATCCAAGTTTAATTTTCTTCGCTTCTTTGTGATATCCAACTCAAATTTTCCTGAAGGTGTCCCATAACTTTTGTCCAATTTTCACATCCTCCAACAGCGTCAGCAGCAGGCATCGAAGTACAGGTGCGAACTTTGTAAACTCAGAGAAATGTTTGAAGAAGATGGGAGCACACGATCATGTCAGCTGTCAATCACTGACACAAACAAGTGTGCGTGAGCCGCCCCACGCTGGCTGTGGGCTGCACCCTGCGGAGTGCACGTGTGTGCGTGACTGACAGCTGTCACATTTCAGCTGACACTCAAAAGTGACGTTTCCTTTTTTTGTTTTGTTTTTTTGTGCCACCGATGAAAATCGTTGTGCCACAACAAAACCGCAAGGATGAACTCGAGTTTTCTTGCAAGGGTCCAAATATTCATCCACATTTTTTTTACTTTCATCAGGTGATTTTGTTTTTGTCTACTTTTCTTTTACTTAATGTCGGCGTAAGAATAATTTTCCTGATTTTTTTTTTTTCTTCATCAGTTTGTCACATGCCTGTGAGACTTTTTTGGGAGGGTTTCGTTCATGGGAATGAATGCTCACATTGCAGGCGGGCGGTTGGGGGTGCGGGCCCCCAAGGTCACCCGGTGAACTGAACAGGAAATAGGCAATCCGCTCGCCGCCATTATCCCGCTGGCCTCCATTACAAAATTGTTCGTCATCTTGTTTGGACCGGCCTAAGTAATATGATACAAACAAGTAATCTGTGACAGTGGATGGCTCACAATCACAGCAGTGTGGTTCATATGGCGACGAGGAAGGAGACGCTGACGACTACAGTGTTGGGACACCTACAGGAAGTTGAAGTTCCAAACGTTAGAAACAGTCCATAGATAATTCGCGGTGACAAAATGATTGAAGGGAAAACAAAATGCAGCCCGCTGGTGTTATCAACAGCCTAATTGTATCATTTCTTCCGAAACGACCACATTTGATGCATTTTTAGTTGCGCTTTGGATTCAAGATATATAGGATATGCGGGTTTCCTAATGCATTTGCGCGCATGCAATTGAAAGCAACAAAACACTGAGCTCTGTGGGTGCATCTGTCAATACAGATTTAGCGGGATGTCATTATTTTGAATTATCGAGAAAGTCTAAATTAAACAAGTTGTTAACGGGAATGTGTGTGTGTGTGTGTGTGTGAGAGCCAGGAAACAATCAACACAATTTAATAATCACCTTGGCCTGTTTAGACACGCAAAGGGAGGCCTCGCTGGCCTGTTTGTTTTCTTTGTATCGTCTTGCGTTTTCTTTCCCGTTTCATGGCCAAGTGGACCTCCATGACTGCTCGTCACCGCCACATACACATTCACACAAAAAGAAAACACCCTTCGCCCTGTCCGTCTCCCTTGTGGTCCTCAAGCCCGGACACCAATCTTGAGATTCTTTCGAAGGTCACGTTGCTCTCATCCATAAGAATCCGCCGCGGCGACAGACAGAAACATACACACATGCGCGCACGCAGCGTGTATTATAACGTCTCCAGAAACATTTATTTGTCCAACAAAGTGTTTAGCTTTGCGGAATATCCTGTAACTTCATCTCGACTTCCTGTCACGGCCATGTGCCCTCACTGGACATTTTATTAGGTACACGTTTGAATTAGATCCGATACAAATTGGACGAAAATGAGGACGAAACTCCATAATTTCTTCAGAAACTCACTTTGTGTGAATGTTTCAAATCATTTGTCTTCATTTTCTTCATCATTTGACTTTGTGTAGATGTCCCTAAAGGTTTTAAGTTGACTTCCTGCAGGTGCCAATTTTTTTTTTTTAATTTTCATTTAAAATTTGAACTCCGGCAGGTGTTCCAATAATTTTGACCAAACTGCTTTACTTCATGCACGTGTCCCAATTCTTTGGACATACTGTCACTGTCCCAATACTTTTGTCCACCGCTTCTTCACTCTTTAACTTCCTGCAGGTGTCCTGATACTTTTGTCCGAATGCCACATTTTCTTTCCTTTTCTCTTCCAGAAGGTGTCCCAATACTTTTGTATCAGATTTTCCTTGATCATTACTGGGTAGCGAGCCCATTAGGTTCATCAATGCTTACATTTTTTTTCCCATAAAAGTCAGGAAATGTTGTGTGTCATAGGAGTAGTAAAATGGCAGTTGATGGGAAAATTGGAATTGTGGTGACCACATGAGCGCTGGATTTTTTTTTTTTAATGTCACGCCGATGGCACTAACGAAGATGGATTGCTTGTTTGAAACAAATAACTTCCTCCGATGTCATCCAACTGCCAAAAAAGTCTCAAAGTAATCAACCCCCACGCCTAAAAAAAGAAAAGAAAAAAGAAACTGTGTGCCAGTTCAGCAATCCAGTTCGCAACTTTTCCCCCCTCTTGTATTTTTTATTTATTTATTTTTTACACGGCGACAGGCAATTTCCTGTGCGTCCCAGCTGATGAGGTTTGGGAGCACCCAGGGTCCGGTAATTTAATCCTGTAGCTCTTATTAAAAGCGCAGCTGTCGGTGTGCGAGCGTGAATTCTTGCGCCGTGGTGCAATCTTGCCGCATGTGCCAGCCAGAGTGAGCAGCCGCTTCCTGTCCCTGTTTTTACCAAATCCCTCTGCACATTTTTAGTCGAAAATGACCAACGGGCATACCTCTTTGAAGCTGCATTTCCAAACACCTCGTTATTCATCTTTGTGGCGGGT
>CAAKHF010022671.1:0-12339 GCA_901007745.1 Hippocampus kuda | reverse complement strand
AAAGAGGGGGGGGGGGGGGGGGGGGGGGGGGGGGGGTAATTCAGCAAATTGTTTCTTCAGGTTCGACAGAGAAAATTGAATGATGTTTGGAATTTACTGTATTGCTAAAAGGATCTTAACAAGAAGAATGACAGATGCATGCACCCAAAGCATTGCAACAAGAAAAGCTAAAATGTAAAATAAGCTACTTTACCCCCTTCTTATATATATATATATATATATATATATATATATATATATATATATATATATATATATGAAAAAAGGTGAAAATGTACCAAATGAAAATTATACCAAAATGACAATCGGTATTATAACGATGGAGTGAATCATTGGGGGTTAGTTGTGAGTCACGTATGCCCCCCCAACCAAAAACAAAAAACAAAAAAACACATGGGTGAGAGTGGCAGTAAAAGAGGCCAAAAACAAGACGTTACGGAGTTTCAGCAAATTCTTGGTTAGGTTCTACAGAAAATAACGCAGTAACAGAGCTGTTTCTTTTTGGGGTTTTTTCCCTTTCTCTCGATAAAGAATCGAAAAACAGAACAGGCAAGCGAAGAAATGATTTCTTGAAATCAATTGATTCTCAAAAAGAAGCGCTTTTGGATACCCATTCCTATAATATTTGAAAGTCTGTTTTAGGCACCAGGTGATGACAAACCAACGAGTGAATGGACAAACGAACAAATGAGCAGCCGATTCCTTTCACCCCTTACCTAAAAGAAACCACTTGATTGACCCCAAAACGCCTCTACAATCTTTTTTTTTTTTTTGGTTGGTGGAAATGAATTCTCTCCAAACAGCGGCCTTTGAGAAGAGCTCCAACACGAGAATATCTGGAGGTTCCCCCACCCGCTGGAGTGAGGAAGGAAAACCCCTGGGAAACACAAGCGCCTTGCATCTCGGGGGGTGGAGGGGCAAATAAATAATCAGAGTGCGGGGCTTCCACATTCCACAACGTGCTGAAAAGCGCCCTCATGATTGTTGCTTGCCATTTGGGAGCCATTGAGCGCGGACCGGATTAATCATGATTACTGGAGGTCAACGTGTCCTTCGGGATGGTTGGTGATGCCCCCCCCCCCCACCCCGGCTCATCAATTACCGTCCATCAGTCAGCTCTCACCGAGACTTCCTGCTCGGCTCCTGCTGCGACCGCTCCAGATGTTTGTCCCATTACATTATTCCGTTGTTTACTTGAACTTGTTCTGGGTTTGTCTCCAGAAGCCTGATGGCGAGCGATGTGTTTTCCATGCCGTCTCCTGTAATATTTCTTCTCGCTTGCCTGAATGCAACTTTTTATATCAACGTCACATACAATGCAGCTGACTATTAGGACTGCTTTTTGTTCACGCCGACTTCTTTATATATGGTACAGTCAAATCTTGGTTTTCGAACGTCTCTGTTCTCGACCAAACCGGTTTTCGACCAAAGATTTCGAGTTTTTTATGCCTCGGATGACGACCGAATTTCGGTTCTCGAACAAACTGAGCGCACTTGAATGCGTCACTTGACTCCTCCCGCCTTCCTTACACGAGGAAGTGACGCTTCCTCGGGTAGACGAGGAAGTGACGCTTCCTCGTGGAGCGTTCCATTGTGAACAGACATGTTCAATGAAGATTTTTTTTTTTAAAAAAAGAGTGTGGTTTCGGTTTTCGAACAAATCGGTTTTCGAACAGCCTTCTGGAACGGATTATGGTCGAAAACCAAGGTATGACTGTACTTATTTCTTCTATACTGCTTATATAGACGTTTTATTGACAAATGTGTATGTTTTGGTTCTTAGAATTCATATACAGTGGTACCTCTGCTTACGAAATTAATTCGTTCTGGAAGAAATGTCTTCACTCGAAAATTTTGTAAGTAGAGACGCTTTTTTCATGTAAATGCTCTAATTCGTTCCAAGCCCCCCCAAAATTCAGACAAAAATGCTTCCTAAAGCATAAAAATGCATCAAAATATGGAACTAATACATATTAATATTAGATTATTGCACAATAAATGAGAGTTGTGCACGATGTAAAAAACAAAGAATAAAGAATAAAAATGATGGTCATTTAACTTTTAACTGCGTCCTCGTTATTTTTTGCCCAGTTCATGTTTCCTCAGAAGTGGTTTTTGCCTGCCGTTTTGTAAAGAACTGATACAAGGGCATTTGCTTTTGTCGGCTTTTGACAATCCTTTGAAAATGTCCAAGGCAAACATCAGCATAGCAAGCGATCGCCCAACTGGGTGATTGACATTTACCAAAAACTATTGGAATTCCTCATGGTCCGAGGGGCAAAAGACGAGGACGCTGCAGAGACGCACATCTATCCATTACACACATAGACTCATACGGTGGGAGTCCCTCTTAGCCAATGGATGCCAGGATGATGCTCGGTAATAGCCAATGGCAGAACAGCTATATGTATGTTGAGTTCAGGAAACTCAGAGCTGCGAGTAGCAGCCCACACTGTATTTTTACCTTTTTGTATCTTGAAATTTATTTTATAATAAGAGGCAATATTTTCCTGTTGAGATGTTTTGTAACTTGAAAATTTTCGTATTGAGAGACGTTCATAAGTAGAGGTAACACTGTAATGCTGCTGACTATTTTTTACTCTGTGTTTATTCACGGGAGCATCCAAAAAACGGCAGTCTACGATGTTCCATGGGAGTGTGGAAAAAGAAACAAATCCACCCGGCTGGACCACTGCCACACGGATATTACCCTTCGTATCACCATCATGCAGTTAGAAGTCAATGACTGTGCCTGCGTGAGGTCCAGCAGGACTGTTACAGTATCCGTTCATACATCCAGACCACCACGTGGAGCAGAAGCCGCCGGACGGACAATCAAAGTGAAATGGGACACCCAAATTTTCTGGAAAAAGATCAACTTTCGGTTTGCTCAGCAATAAGAACTGAAAGTTAACCCAGAAACTGGCCTTCACACCCCAAATGCAAACTCCTACTTGGAACCCTCACCTTGGTTTAAAACCCGAATTTAACACACAAGCTTGTGTTTGAAACTGTCACACAGGCTTAAAAACTTGCCTATATACTGTCCAAACAAACCCTAACCATGCTTTGAAAATATGAATTAAAATCCTAACCTCTAAAAAAGCCATCATTTGGAACACGTCCCAGGTTTTAAAACCTTAATTTCAAACTGTAACCAAGACTCCAAACCCAAATATGAAATTAAACTAGGGCCCAACCGAAATGGGTTTTCGAGGCCAATGGTGATTTTTGGCAAAAAATAAAATAAAATAAAGTCATGGGACCCATCTTTTTAATGGGAAAGTGAAACAATTCCATATGCACTCGTGGACTAGCTTGCTCATTTGCATATCACACACATTAAAACACATCCTGGCCATTATCGGATGCTCCTGGAGGTCGTCCCAAGGTTGAAAAGAAGCAGAAAACTCAACATTTCACCTCCTTCTTTTCCTTCCCGGTCAATGTCTGACGTCCGTCAGTACATGTGGAACTACTAAACACTTCATGTGCAAATCGCAATAAATTTCCTCAGCGCGCATTCCAAATAAACAGTCTGCCTTTCTTCACTCTGCATTCTGATGCTTTGTCAGCATGCGTCTCCGTGGGGTGGGGGGTGCGCTATGGTCTTTTACACCAAAACCACAACAGGTTCTCTATTATGGGGCGCAAATGAATCGGGCACTATGACGGCGCTACGGAATGAATGGAGCTTTGATTGCTTTAAGTGAATACGTGAGGTCCCTCCCGTCCGTCGGCATTGGAGCGCCACCAAGAATGAAGTTATGGCCCGGCCGCGTGAGAATGACAAGTATGTGCGAGTAATAAATCACTGAAAGCAGCGCTGGCCTGGCCGGCAACAGCTTCCAGCCATAACAATTGACCCCTGAGTCCTAAGGCCTCCTTACAAATTGTTTAAGCAAATCTATTCCGGGTTAAGCCATCAATCAAAAAACATGTTTGTGTTTGATTCATTGAGAATGGGTGTCAAAATTACACATGGACGCCAATTGGCCGCCTAAAAAATAAATAAATACAATTTTAAAAAAAGGGGGCAAAATTGCTGTTCAATTTTAGGCATAAGTCCTGGAGACTTTTTTTGTGGGTCCTGTAAGGATAAGGAATGCTGATGTTCACCCGATTTCATGTCGATTTGTTGATGATTATTTTTATTATTAAAACCAACAAACAAAATGGCAGACTCCCTGTTCAATTTGAACATATCAGTTTGCTCAATTTCTAGTCGATCTGTGAAACGGGTGTTGGGGAATAATGTTTTGGGTTTTTTTTTTAACTTTTCTGATAATCCCGGGCTTCGTTGTAAACATTTCATTTTGGACATGGGGCTTTGAGACGTTTTCAAATGTCCTGTTATGATACACATGGCCATCCAATTCCGTACTAGATAGTCAGCTAGGTATCCATTTAATACTATGATAAGATTTTTAATTTAACCGCCCTAATTACTTTGTGTCTATGTCACCAATAACAGACAATTTGACGTGTACGTTGATAAATTTTTCAGTGGAACGATTTGAGGCACGTCATCTTTTAATTCTGTGAAAACACATTTTCTGATTCAAATCGGGTTTGTTTTTGTGACAACCCTACTAATAAAGTTAACCAAAATGATTTGATGATGACAATAATCATGGTTTGCTGTGCGATTATGTGCGATGACATTTTTAGCCTCTAGTTGAAAACACGAGAGGGGGAAAGACGAGTGGTCTGTGAAGTGAGGTGGTGCGGGGCCGCCTAATGGAAGCCAGACAAAACATTTCCTACGGATGATTGAGCGTGTTTGCAAAAGCGCGTCTAAGTGGACCTCGGGAAGCCGGAGTGCACCAGGACGTGCTTGAGACGCAGCGAAAAAGGAAAAACAAGTGCAGTGTAAAGTCCTGAAAAGCATCCGCTGAGAACAATACGCACTGGCCAATTCATTAGGCACGGCAGGAAAAGATCTTCCGCAAAGATTCAGCCTTTTGTTTGTCAACCTCAGATCACCGTTTCATTAATCTGCACATAATTGGGTGGACAAGCGAGTCGTAAAATGACACATGAAAATGTTTAAAGGATCCATGCCCCAAACTGAACATGATGTCAGCCATTTTGGTTTGATAGGCCAGTTTGGGGTGAATGCCAGAGGTCCTAAATGAGCAAAAAAAGTAGCCCCAGACATCTGTTTCATTGATCAACACGAAACAGGAAGCTTGCAAAAAATGTCAAGGCCCTACGCCAGGAATTGAACAGGAAGTTGGGCCATCTTGGTCTGAAGCAGTCATTTTGGGGTGAATTTCCAGACGTCCAAAGTTTAGAAAAATTAGCCCGACCCCCGACTGCTTTTTCGTTGATCAACATGAAATTAATCGGTCATTCAGAAAAGAATGCATGAAAAAGTCTCGAAGATCCATTCCCAAAACTGAAAAGGAAGTTGTCCAATTTGAAGAAGCCATTTTTTTGGTGCCCTGACATCACTTTCATTCATTCAGGCTGTTACAGGACGCATGACAAAGTCTCAAGGACCCGTGGCAGGAATTGAACAGGAAGTTAGACATTTTGGTTTTAAGCAGCCATTTCACACTCAGTCATGCCTCCCTGGAAAGTTAGAATGAAAGAAAAATAAGCTTTCCAGATGAAGATAAAGTTGGGTGGACGTCCACCACAACTCAAGACATTTTCAAGTTTTGAGGACCCATTGAGGAAATTGGAAAGGAAGTCAACCATTTTGATTGGAAGCTGCCATTTTGCACTTGCTCCGTGGAAAGTTTGAAAATATGAGACTGCGAAGACACCCAAGTCCAAATGTCCATCTGTGTCTATCGGAGGCCAACAGGATTGTCGTCCGGAATGTTTTCCCAGCTGCCGATTCTCCTTTTTAATAACTTCGGATGAACGTGTTTAATTAAGTGTCTTGAAACAGCTGAGGCGACCCGGTCGAGGGAGTTTCGCTGTCATTTGCCGAGGTGGGATGAAGTCGGGAATAAATAAAGTTGGGGCGCCTACTGTAATTTGGTGCTGGCAGGCGAGAGGACGAACGAGTTGAAAGGTTAAGTGGACAAGGCAGCAGGTGGCGCTCATGCAGCCATTTTGCCAGAAATTGCACCTGTTCTCAAGCATTTCACAAAGCCCATGCTGCCTTCAAACCGCTTTTTCAAACCATTAAACCTGCCTTGGAACAATCAGCCGTGTCTAAAACCTGAACTCTGACCGGAAACCACCATTTGAAACCCTAATGATGGTTTGAAAACCTTTTTTGAAGGTTCAAGCCATAATCCTGGCTTGAAACCTTAACCCTTCCATGAAACCCAAACTCAACCCTATTATTAGAAACCTTAATGCTGCTTCGAACTCCATATTTGAAATCTTATCCTCGTCTTGTAACCCTAATTTGTAGTCCTGAACCAGGGGTGCCAAACTCATTTTAGTCGCGGGCCAATTTGGGGTTACGTCTTCCCTCGGAGAGCCGTTATGACAGTGAAACCACAAAATTATCACATGTACACAACAAATAGATGAATAGATTACTAGCTTTGAAATCTATCAAGTCAATTATTGTTCAAGTGAGTGTAAACAGGGTAAGAAAATTATTGCAAAATCTCAAGGTTATTTAATACATGACAATTTAACATTTCGGTATTGATTTGAGCAAGTTGACGCACATAATTTGCTCTCGCAGGCCACATAAAAAGACCTTGCGGGCCTTATCTGGCCCCTGGCGGGCCTTGAGTTTGACCCCTGTATCCTAAACCAAGTTTGCAAACCCTAATTTGAACAGAAAAATCTTTTTTTTAACCTATCGCAGATCTAAAACCCTCATTTGCAAAAGTATCTTTGTTTTACAACAACAATTTGAAACCGCAACTTTGGCTTCAAACCCTAATTGGCAACCATACGCCTACTTTAAAATCTTGGATAGAAAGCCGAACCTTGCCTTCAAACAATTTTCAACCATAATGCTTATTTGAAACCCTAAAATGGCTCAATAATTCAAAACCCTGAACCTGATTTAAAACCCCAACTCAAGATTTGGAATCTCAAATTGAAACCAACCTTGGTCTGAAACTGTAATGTCAGACCCTAACCTGAAATCTTAAGTTAAAACCCAAACCTTTCTTCAAACCCAAAATGGCAACCATAATCCAAAATTGAAACCCTAACATTACCTTAAGACCCTAATTTGCAACCATGACCCTCATTTGAAACTTAACCATGGCTTGACACCTTAACTTGACAGTTAAATCTTCTACTGGAGCTTCTAACCGTCTGTTTCGAACCCTAATTTGTAATTCAAAGCCTAATTTGAAACCCTACCTCAG
The DNA here is from genome assembly GCA_901007745.1 of Hippocampus kuda. Classification (NCBI taxonomy): domain Eukaryota; kingdom Metazoa; phylum Chordata; class Actinopteri; order Syngnathiformes; family Syngnathidae; genus Hippocampus; species Hippocampus kuda. The sequence goes on along the minus strand of CAAKHF010022671.1, from coordinate 5,041 downwards.
GCAACACTGTCAAGGTGTTCACCCACAAGTCTGTGCTGCAAATTTCACTGTGTGTTCGCCGTCTTCGTCTTGCATGCGCGTTTGGGCGTCTGCCGAGCGCCTCAGAAGGCGTTTGGCACGGCGCGGCGTTTACCGGCAGCCTGCGGTCACCGCTGGAGTGTTCCCAGGTGTCTCTGCAGGGAACACCGTCTGTTTTCTTTGGCCTCACTCGCTCCGGGACCTGACCCGAACACGACAAAGGATGCTGGGAAATATTTACACACTCCAGGCCATTAGTGCTGATGTGTTTTTTTTCCTTTTTTTTTTTTTGCTGTTGTGTGTGTTAAGCAGAGCTGTTTTTTTCCCACAGCTTGTTTTTCTGGTGGGCGCTCGCCACATTGACGACTGAGCGGCCGGCGCTTGCAACTTTCGCACGTCCGTTCCAAACATTTGCGTGCTTGGGAAGCAGGCGGGCTGACGCGTGGTTGAAACATTAGTCAGATTTTGGCTCAAAACCGTACTTCAAAATCTTAATTTGTTTACAAACTGAACCAAAACCCTACCTTTGCATTAAAGCCCCAATTGGAAAGCCTAACCTTTGTCTTCAAACCTTCATCAGTGTTTCAAACCATAATCGAAGCATACAAGCCCAGAAACACTCATTTGAAACCCTAACTTTCATTCCTAACCCTAGCTTTACAACCCTAAGCATGGCTGAAATCCCAACCAACTTGAAGCCCTAATTTCAAACACTAACCATTCCCAGAAATCATATTTTAAAATATTTACTCATGCTTTCAAGCCTGACTTGAAAATCCAACCTTGGCTTTAAACCCTAACCCTGGTTTGACACCCTAACTTAGAAACCTTCCTTTGCTTTAAAACCTAACTTGAAACCTGACCCGACTCTTGAACTCCTAACTAACAGGAAACCCTACTTTGAAAGCATAAATCTGGCTTGAAACCCCATCTTTAGCCTGAAACCCCAACTTGAAACGCTAATTCTGGCTTGAAGCAATAACCTGGTTTTGAAATGCTAATTTGAAGCCCTAAATTCAATTTCAAACATTTAGCTAACCAGCACGGAATACTAAAAGCATGAAGTTTTCAAGTTGTTACTACTGCTTCAGCTGTACGACACGGTGTGCACAGATCTTAGCACATACAGTCGAGTTACTGCAGTGTATACAACATGTCACGGCTGACGATTTGACGACTCGTCCTGCCTGCTGTGTTCTCACCAGCCTCCTAAAAGACGTTGTAGGTCAAGCCAAGACGCTGCGCAAAAACAACGCCGGCGTCAGTCAGGTGGGGCGTCCCGCGACCGGGGGAAGACCCACGCATTTCCATTTGTGCGCGGCGGGAAAAGATTGGCATCTCCCACTCCGCACCGGATGCTTTGGATTCCTAAGGTCTTCTCTGGCAGAAACGCCGACGAGATGATTTTTTAGATGCGGCCACAGAGATGACATGGGGAAACAAATGAAATTGTTGCCGCAATGTTGATAAAACATGCGGACTAAAAATTAATTGGTGGCGCACATGTGGATAACTTGGACATGTGGGTAAGCAAATGGAGCGCTCCTTCTCTTGAATAATATGAGTGTACAGCCCCACGTTAGCAAGACAAAACGTAACTAGGAGTGTCAACAAAAATCGGTTTACAGGAATTTTAAAGTATTTTCTTACATTTACGAAAGACAATTATGTATTCATTTGTATGGCTGTCTCTTCTGATATGATGATTTCATTTGTTTGGATTTGTTTTCACGACGACTGGAACATAAGCACAAAAACGAGACAATCACAGGAATGTGAATGTTTTACGCTCTGATTTTGCCACTTTACACAGTCTGCCTTGGAATTTATTTAAATTATAAGATATCGTTTCGATCTTGTCCAAAAAAAACAAAAAAAACACACGATTCATATAACTGCATTAGGTTCAATTCTTAATGTAAATATTTATAGTGTTACTAATGCCCCAAGTTCGAGCAAGAAGTTTCTAGTATGACCTAAATTGAATTGAATCGATTTTGGAAATCGGAGTACCCAGCCCAACTAACGTAGAGGCCACAAAGTATTACTTTGCACGTACATTAAACCTATTCGCTTGACACAGTTTATTGTCTTCTATTCCATGTGCACAAGTAGGTGTCTGTCATTTTAAGATCAATCGCGGAGAAATGTTCCTCTCTCTGCTGGTCAGATTCTTGAATGTGACGGGACACTTTGTATCAAAGCAACCGGTCCATGAGAACAAGTCTCCTGCAGCAAAAAAAACACATTCTCCCGGGAATGTTTCCCCTCTTCCGTCTGCTTTTACACAAAGCAGCTGAAAGTGAAGCAGAGGCTTTCCTTCTACTGACGACTATCAGCGCTTGCATACATGGCCGTATGAAGCAGATGGCAAGTGGTGCGCACTTAAAAAAAAAAAAAAAAAAAAGTGGCCTGAAACCGTATCCGGGGGGGCACCTGCGCCTCGGCCGCTGAAAGCCAATACACGGGCCTCAAATGGAAGCAGGAAACCGGAGCAGCGAGAAAGAGTGCGATTACTCTGGGACAAACTCTGGGGATCAACGTTGCTTCTCTTTTGCGGCGGGCATGAATGAATCCTTTGTGGGCTTTGCTGGAAACTCTGCACGGACACAAGAGTGGAGGAAATGTTCTTAAATGCTTCACTCTGGTAGTCGCCGACTTCTCGTGTCAAGCACCTTTCAAGGCGAACACGACAGATCAGGAAGGCGGGTGATGTTGCTACGGAAACAGCACACTTCTTTGACTATTTCGTCTGTGAAGGGGCCGCATTCTGCTCACTTCTTCCCACAAGAAATCGTGGAAAAAGGGTCAAATTGCTGATAACATCAATCTCTTAGAAAATATTCTACCATGTAAGGTTAAAAACAAGTTGAGCATTGTTAACACTGAGATGTTGCGTTTGTCTATAATGTGTATTGACGTTGTTTGAGGACAGTTTAGGCAGCCTGAATTCATTGATTTCAAATCTTGACATCACCCCTGTTAAAGAAGTGGAAACAACATAACATAACCTGGTTGACGTGAATGCTTCAAGACAATTTGCTTCAAGACATAGCAACGGCACAACATAACCTTGCTGATCGGAAATGTAGGTTTCGACAGCAACCAACTGGCTCGGGCCTAAATTCTCTGAGTTGAAATAATTACACGTGGCTTGCTTTTAGGAGGTTGCTTTGACACAACGTAGCCTTAACACAAAAGTTAAGGCAATTCGACTTTGGCAGTAGCCCGTTTAGGCAGGTTCAGCAAACTGAACATTATAAGCGTTGTGCGTTATTATGGTACGCCGCGGGTCAAACGCTAGGTTAGCTAAAGCTAACAGAGGAGCAGCTGCTCATAGAACAAACCATAGAGTTAATGGCTTTGTCCTCTGACACACTGAAACTCTTCCGGCTTTGTGTCATAAAATCATTCATGAGCCACACAAGAGCTGGAGTACGGCACGTCCATTATGCAGACCCCTCCAGTACACCCCGTCCCCCTTTCTGCATTTATTCAGTCCAAGACCCTCCAGTGAAGAGAAGCTTTTTCCTCGCTACAGTCCCACATGCATCATTGTGTGTCGGATTAGCCTCCGCGCTGCCGCACCCCCCATCCACTCCGCCATTGGAAGCTAACCAATTAGCATCAATTGGCCATATTCTCTGGGGTGATTAGCATACACGCAGCACTCTCGGGGGGCTTTGACACTTATTGAAGCTGTCCGGAGTGCGAAAAGGGCTTGCGATGCTTTTGTGGCCTGGCTGAGCCCGAGCGATAATGAGCGGCGCTAATGAGCTGGCTAAAGACGAACGGCTGTGTGACACTGACCTGCGCCGAGAAAGCTGATTTGCAATGAACAAAAAATAAATAATTAAAAAAAACTCATAAAATATAATTACCGCCAAGAAAGTCAACACATACTTTAAATTTTAGACTGAAAGTGTGAAATGGCTAATTGAACATTCAAAGACTTGAACAAGCTATTAGAAGCCATTCACTAGACATTCATCTGTGCTAGTTAAGTCCAAAATTTTCTTGACAATAACATTTGCAACACACTCCCAGTCATCTAAACACGACATTCTGATGAATACTGCATTTGCGAAATATGAATTAAGCAGAAAAATCCACCTGTTCTCATCCATCACGGGGCAGCCATTTTGCATTGTACTGCCTCTTGCTGGAAACTGGATGAGATCACAATTAACACATAATAGACTAATTTGGATTGTGTTTTATTCATTTTTATATAGTTTTTAATAATAGTTTATTTAGGGGCCACTGAGCTCCTAGTTTAAAAACAGTTAGTCTGGAGAACTGTTTATGATTGTTTAGTCCGAATGAAATTAAACTGAAATGACTGATTGTCATGTAATTGACCAACTTTGATTGTAATTGGAAAGTTTGCGACCATTTAAAAAAAAAAAAAGGATTAATTGGAGTTTAAATTTGTTCAGGCATTGGGGTGATAATTTGCATATTTCTTTCTTGCCTAGAAATTAATCTGTAGCCACAGATCACCCTCATTTAAGTGCTGCAGGCATTTAGCGTGAAATCCACCCGCAACACAGAATTAGCGGCTAATTAAAGAACAATACGACTTCCGGATAATGCGCAATGTGTCAGTAACATGCTGGCGGTCTCAACAAGGAGCCCCATAGCTGGTTTTAGCCACTCTGCGCCGGGTTGATAATGTGGATGCGGTTGGCCTCTGGCACGCGAGCTGCAGAGTAATGAATCCTGGGAGGATAGCGAGCGTGGACGCCTTCCAGCGTTCCTTCATTAGCCGCCGTGCAGCCCAAACATCTGTCGCCGGAATGGCTGGCAATGCCGGCACGGGCTAATTAGCTAGCCATGCGCAACAGGTTTTGCACGCTGGAAGATAAACAGAATGGCAGCATAGCCAAAAGGCATGCAAACACACACTCGAGGTGTCACATACAGACTTTAAACACACACACACACACACACACACACACACACACACACACACACACACACACACACACACACACACACACACACACACACACTTCAACCC